>MJUU01044126.1:0-26484 GCA_002080025.1 Modiolus philippinarum | reverse complement strand
TTAAAATATCAACCATTTTCTCAATATCTTCGGGTTTCAATACCCCTTCAGTTTCAATTTCAGACGTATTAGCCGCCATTTTTTTTTAACTCAAAACAAAAACAAACAAAAAAAAATGTAAAATGGTAATGTATGAATGATAATGTGTTAATGATAAATGATAAATGAATGATAAATGATGACCTACCAATGATGAATGATGTCAATTGTCAGTCTATGATCCGTAACCAAGTATCAAAAACATTAAAGTTTTTATAATCAATAAACATATATAAAATTTATAAACGTTTGTTGTTGTTTTTTTAAACACAAAATCAATTGTCTGGAAACTACTTCGGTCTACTCGTTTACGTGTGTGTGAAACGGAAATCCTTCGTGCATAAAACTAACTGATACGAATAAATCAATAACTGGATACGTCGGTATATTAATTCAATACACAACACTGTTTTCGCATGTTGTTTCATAACTTTACGTCGCATACACATTAAGAAAACACTCGCATGTGCATCTTTGAACAATATTCAATTCAATATATATTTATATACATTATATACAATGTGACTCTGGTATTTCTGGTTGCGCAAACGATGAAAAATAAATTTCATTCACCTTCTGTGCCGATGCATTAAATTTCATATTCACAGTCGGATATAAAGAACATAGTGCACTATTAGATGATATTACTTCAAAACAAACTGAAACTCCTAAACTGTGGATACAACAGCTTCACTCGACTCAACAGGAACGTCGCTGAAACACATTTCACCATAGCTAGGAAGACTCGACTGGAATTACATCATAAACTTCAACAACACCTACGGATCTCGGTAGAACCTCCATTTTGTCGCAGTCAAAATAGACCCTCTTGGCTATATATATGTCTGCTAGTAATACATATAGGTGTTTAACATGTTTTATTCTGAAAATACAAAAGCCGTAACTTGAATAACGACTTTCAGCATCAACAGATGAACCAAGAGTACCAGTGTAAAGTTAGTAGCCTAAGAATAACAACTTTTCGCGGGTGAAAGCATGCAAAATTACCCGTGCGTATTAATGTTAGTACGTATAGTTATATAAACTTTCAGGTCATCGCAGGTCATGTCAGGTCATGTCAGATGAAATCAATGAATGAATATGAATATTTGAAATAATAAATATGATCAAAATATGAATAAATATGATCGAGTACAAAAATATGAATAAATCATCTGTGACAATCTAGGAACAACTCCGGATGTATTGATGTCCATCGTTATTTGTTGTATAGACAAATTGTTGTCAAATCCTTTGAGATAGTAAATTTGCTGTGCTCGACGCACACATAACATGGACGACAGTAGCGATGACTTGTGAAATGTAGACTCCATGTTGTGGAAATGTTGGTATATTACTACTCAAAAATTGGAAAGACAAAATCATTACATTTCTATTAAGTTTGGATTTTACGTGTCCCGCAATGTCAATATGAAGGTAAAGATCACAGTAGGATGCTGTAATCAGTGGTTTATTATATTTTTAGTTCATTTAGATAGATGGGATGACCCCAAACCTTAAATTGAATAGTGTTTCGAGATAAAACACGTCTATGTAACGGAAGCCGAAATTTAAAATCTGCCAAGGTGTAATAGAATATAATTTTGTTTATATTCATATGAAAATGAAAGGAAATAGGGTAAATGTCAAGGAGACAACATCCTATCTCCAGGTTAAAACGACCCAAAACAAAGCATCTAGGGGTCACTGTACGGTCTTCAACAATGTGAGGAACCTCACACCATAGAAAAAGCCCTAAATGGCCCCAAAACACGTAAAAAGTGAAAAAATCAATCATATGCTTCGCACTGTAAAAAAAGACAAAGAAACAGGTAAAATCTAAAATAAAAGCTACGTTATTTCATTATGTCATAATTCTGTTATTTGCAAGTAATATAATAGACACAATCCCTCGACGTTTTGTGGTTTAGTACATTACATCTGAATGCTTATGTTTCGAAATTATATAACATACTTTATCTTCAGGCGATTTGGTGCTTTTTTAATTGAATTGGTTTTTGTATCAATTTCCCTCTACGACTGCATTATATAAAAATCAAGGAACGAAACTTATTTTAGGTCGAATCAATATCAAACATTCAGCTGCAATTTTGAGCGTCTAACATGTTACTAAAAATGTTTTCCATTGAGGTCAATGTAAGCCAAAATGTGAAATGTGCAACTGTGCCCTGCGGTTGTTTAAATGTTGTGATCGTCCTCTACTAGTCTTTTTGTCGGGAAATTGATGACAGCGATTGTAAGAACACTTTGCCAGTTAAGTTTATGTTTGTTGACGATCCCGCATCCATGAATCAAAGGCGAAAAAGACATGGATGTAGTGTTGCTCAGCAATTAGCAATGAATACCGCTCAAACCGGTGCTAGGGGCCGTCTTGAACTTGCTATGAGGTATAAGTAATGCTCATTGTTGACGGCCTCATGTCGACTTCAAGATGAAGAACAACAACAAAAGCGTTGTTCCATTGCTGTGTTACCATGTATTTGTAGAGATTTTGTCTCATTTGCATTTACGCCATATCCCTTCATTGTTAACTGTTTAAGTTTTGACGAGTGGCAAAAAAAGTCTATTTTAACAAAAATCATTCCTGTGTGATACAAATAAAGGCTGATGCAATTTAGTTTAAAAGATGATAAGTTAAAGGACGGAGAACGGAAGCCAAGTATTGACAATGACTACGTAAAGTAACTCTCATTTATCCCTTATTTAAGTTAAATGCGCTGGAAAGTCAAGTGTCAAGTAAAAATATTGTGTAAATAAACAAATTAAATTTCTGATGAATTTTTCCAATATACTGTAACATGTATCCCAAAATAAGACATTTGGCGTGTGTGACGTGTACATTTCACAACTCTTTCGCTACTGCCGTGCCTGTAGTTTGTACAGCGATTTTGTCAACAATGCGGAATCTTGTACGAACCAATGAAAGGATGTGTTAATTATGTACAGTTATGTACGTTTTGAGTCTGTGCAATTTTTACTAGCAAAGTTAAAATGATGCAATAAAAATATTCCAATTTGAACATCAAGTACACTGCATATTCCTAAACCATAGTAGTAGCTCAGAGGATTAGGTTACGATTCAAAATAATCTTTTACCACGACTTATTATTCTAGAAAACTAATCACATGGGAGATATTGAATTGATTGTGGCTTGCGGTTTCCCTGGCTTTATTACATCATTTATATAATCCAATAAAAAAATTTCTATTAGAACCAGAAACACAAATAATTGAGATACAGTTATTACATATAAACGACGAAAAAGACATATTACCAATATTATAAAAGCCAAGTGGAGAAATCCAGAATGTTAGACAGTTAATTATTTGTAGAGTGTTCTAGGATAGCATTTCCATTTTTTTTATCATAATGTAGATTCAGCTGCTGTATTCAATTATTGTCTTTTTAAATTCACAATAACTTCGGTATTTAGTCATTTGAAATACAATATATTTCAATAAAATATATTTCCGTCGACAAGTGTAAATTTCATTTCTCTTGTCCTTTCTTGCATTATAAGGTAGGAATGCAATTCGTTGCTGTATGTCATTTTAGGATGAACAATATGTGTGTATATTTGATTTGTTCAAAATAATCATTTGGCTCTATGCATGGTCCTCCTTGCTTTTGTAGAGTTGAATGTCATTATGAAGTTTTATGCTATTATGAGGTCTTACTGTCTTTGAAATTATTGCTCAAAATAATCTAATTTTATTACATTTGTGTATAATTGTGCTATAGTATGTGATTTTGTCTTTGTTTGTCAGTGTTATATGTTCTTACAAGGTTGCTTCATTGTATATTTTTGTTTAAGAAAACTCTTAAAAACTAATTGTGTTGCAAGCATATTCTGTAATAATATCCGTTTCTACTTTTTTTTTTATTTCGGAATAATCAGTGATAATTATATTGAGATTTTTGTAGATATAGTGTACAGAGAATTATTAGAAAAAAAAATAATAAAAAAAAAAAATAAGAATTTTTGAGTTTATTCTTTTGTTTACGTTGTGAAAGTATTATAATCACAAATAACTTAATCCACAGTTACAGTACAAATGTAAATTAGGGATCTGCAGATTGGCACTTTGGAACCTATTTTCCTCCCACCTCGGACAAGGAAATCCATTGTTTTCGCGGTGTAAGATTTTTCTGTCTTACACAGGGTGGGGGGGCATGGGTTGTAAGACAAGCTACACGCGTATATTCCCGCAATTTTTTTTTTATATCACAACAATATACATAGCTTACTCTACATGAATCGAAAAGAATATAATTAAAAGTATTTAATAGTATATTGACTATCTTAGAACGACAAAATTTTAATTAAAACATATCATAAATGCCCAAATCGTAGGCACCGAAATAACCCCAACTCGGGCGCGTGCTCCATGCTTTATGACGTCGTGTAAAGAGAAGTAAATCACTGATGTCAACAATGACGTTTCGACGGTGATTTGTTTGATTTTTTGATGCTGAGGGGGAGAAAAATAATCAAACACCAGTGAGAGGGTCAGACAAAAAAATCTCAGACACCCTCGGGTAAGATTTCTAGCGTCTCGGACTCAGCAAGCTTCGTCCGAGTACTTGAAATCTTACCCTTGGGTGTCTGAGATTGTTCTGTCTGACCCTCGCCCTGGTGTTAGATTCTTATAATCTTCAGTGAAGATGAAGGATTTGGAGGTGCATAAACCGAAAGATGTATACAGATTCAAAGTATATGATATAAAAGATTCAAAGTATATGATATGTAAAACTAAGGAAAAAACCCAAAAACTAAAGAAGAGTATTAAAAACACTGTCGAAAAATATTATAATAACCTTGTAAATACAAAAATTCAATCATTAAATGAAGACAACAAAAACTTCTTTTATAAATATTTTAATGAAAATATAGAAACTTTTTATTTAAACCACCCAAATAAAGAAACAAGAAAAATTTTGACTAAATTTAGAGTTAGCGATCACGAGTTATTAATTGAATTAGGAAGATACAAAAAGATCCCTAGGCAGCAAAGAATATGTAAACTCTGCAATATAGTAGAAAACGAAATACATTTTTTCTTTAACTGTAAAATTAATAATCAACTGCGAACAAATCTTATAACAAAATTTAATAAAAATAATAATGAGTTTAGTTTAAAAACTTTTCACCAGCAACTAGTTATTATCCTTAGCCCATCAACACCTGAAGATATAAATACAGTTGTCTCTTTTATTAGACAGTCATTAGAACTGAGGAGAGGAGACCCTTAGCTGATATATATCTTCACTGTATTTGTTTTATTACATTATGTTTTTGTTTGATATATGTTTGTATTGCCATAACCCAAATGGGTTCTTTGTCTGCAATTTTCAATAAATAAATATGATATACACGAAAGGCCAAAATCAGCTCAAATAGAGCTTTGCACGAGAAGAATGCTTTTTGTTGTCCTAAAAGTAACTAAAAACCTAATTACAGAAGTGTAGTAATCTATACTGAAATATAATGCGTTTATTACTTGATAAATTTAAAAAAAGATTAATCTATGGGTATGTATGTTGCATTTAGTTGTGATGTTTTTATGTTACTGATATAAAAATCATAATAATTTTCAGCATTTATAGATATGTTTAAATAATAAAATATTTTATTATAAAATGCGTCATTATTCTGTGAATTTTCTTTTAATTCTTTCCATTCAACTGAAAATTGCGTTGAAACCCCAGAGCATAAAATTTTGGTTGTATCATTTAGCGTCGATGCGTCGACGCTAAATGCTATAAATTGTATCATTAGCGGTTTTGTATCATTAGCAGGCGATGTGGGAGATCCTTAATGATATAAATTATATCATTTAGCGTTGCGCCCGCAACGCTAAATTGATATCATTAGGTGGCGTTGTATCATTAACGGTTGCTACAGAGCATTTTGTAAAAGTACACCTAATATCATAAGTATTTTCAAAATATGTAAAAGATATTGTAGAATCATTTTCATCTGATAGATTATTTATTTAAAACACACCATTTTTACACCACGTTGTAGAAACACGTGCCTTTTATTTTCTCATAGAATCCTCATTTGCTTGAAGTTTTTATGAATGACGTCAACTAGCATGATTTAGAAGCACATACGTCCAAAATAAATTTTAATGCATTTTGCTACACAAGACACAATATCCTTCCCTTCAAAAAATTTTGAACGGAAGTCCTAACATGTTTACGCACATTTCAACCAGTTAGATCATTCGATCGTAAATATCAGGTTTATTGAAAACATTTGTCATAAGTAAAAAAAAACGCTACCCTAAGTACACTTTATCGTCTACAAATAGAGGAGTACTGGATTAAAGAGCTGGTAATAGCAATACCCGATGGTAGCAATGATAATATAAAAGTGCAGGTAATCTTTCAAGCCCATGATGCAGTTCTATCTTCGATGGAAGCCAGCGAAGACCACGTAGTCATGGATACAGGCAATTTACCGCCCCAATGGTCTTCTTTCATTTATGAAAATGCCATAGGTATTCATCACATTCGTACAAAATTGTATTCTTTGCCACTTTCTAAACTTCATTCGTTCTACAAATATGTTTAGATTCATCTGTGACTGACTGGCATTCACTGAAATAATAATTAAAAGCCAACCAATCACAGACTGTTCAAACCTTTAACAACCTCTGCAAATAAACCTGAAAACGGATCATTCCTTAAAATTCAGTTCGCTATCAAAGGCCTAGATGCCATTAATCTCTCCAACATTTACACAACAAAACATTGAAATCAAACATTCCCCTTACTTCAAAGACCAATCTGTTCCAATTATCTCTTATTCCTACACTAAATTTATGTCAACTACTATTTTCAATCACAAACGGGTATTGCGTGATTCCCAGACTGATGACTTTAAAGCAAAACCGCCTGATTGCACCTGCTCCTCATCCCCATTCAAATATATTCCTGCTTGACACGTGATAACCGGTGACATAGATATCGTTGAAAACCAAAAATTACGAGATATCTTTTCAAAAGGTCAAAAATTCATCAACTGGAAGTATAACTTCAAACTTATGATGGATGCAGTTGAGGACTATTCCAGAATGTGGGAGAAGAAAGAAAAAGATGTGGAGACATTGTCAGACTGGATCGGGTCGATTAAGTCATTAATCATTAATCGTATCTTGCGCTTGAAAACATCTATGAACATTAAAAGTCCACTATATTTGATAATCCTCTTGTTGCAAAAACATTGACAAACCTCCAGGAAAAAAATGTCATAGTACCTGCACACAAATCTTGTAAAAATATTGTGTTTTATGTAAGAAACACTATTTAGCCTGTCTTGTTGAGGAGATGGGTATTGCCACTTCATCTGGCAATTCTTCTTATACCCGAACTACATTATCAAGGGACGAGATAATCACAAACACACCTCTGTGTTAGCATCCTTCGGTATCAAAGTGGATGAAGATAACAATTATCTCCCTTACATGTAATGGGTGCCTAAGCTTCACAAGAATCCCTACAAACATAGATTCATTGCAGGATCAGATAGATACACCACTAAGCACCCTACCAAAACTCCTTAACAGTACAATGACTGCAATTACAGATGATCAAAAAAGCTACTGCGAAAAAGCCTATTCTTCGAGCGGCGTGAATCAGATGTGGATTCTTAAAAATTCAAAAGATCTCCTTGAACAGCTCTCCTCAAACAGACTCGTACATGGCAATCACATTCAAACATTTGATATTTCTATCCTTTATACAACCCTTCCACATGATAAACTTAAAAAAGTCATTTCCGATCTGATACATCAATGCTTCTGAAACAAAAACGGAGAACGGAGATATTCCTTTAATAGATAAAACATATTTTGTTAAGAACCACACTGAGTCAAACAAGAAATACAGTGAAAATGACGTGATAAAGATGCTTGAATGTTTGATCGACAACATTTTTGCATGTGGAGGCGCATTTTTCAACAGACAATAGGGATTCCTATAGGAACAAATTGTGCGCCACTTTTGGCTGACCATTTCATTTTTCTTATGAAGCAAAGTTTTCACAAAGCTAATACAACAGAAACAAAAACAACTAGCCCAGACTTTTAATTTCAGCTTCAGATATATAGACGATGTACATTATCTTAATGTCACAAGATTCAAAGAATATTTACATCGCATCATCCCCAGTGAACTTGAAATTAAAGAGACAACCGATACACCTAATTCTGCTTCATACTCTGACGTTTTATTATACATTGACGAACATGGACTTCTGAAATCTATGTTATATGACAAACGTGTTGATTTTTACTTTCCAATTTTGAATTTCCCTTTCTCTGCAGCAATATACCTACATGTGGAGTGTATATTTCACAATTAATTCGTCACTGAAGAGCATGCAGTTCATACAGAGACTTTGTTGAAATTGCAAAAGCACTGTCACAAAAACTGCTGAGTCAGGGATATGTTCAGCAGTTGTTACTATCGCCCCTATGGCCGTCACCACGACATCATAGATAGATATGAAATGTCAGTGTCACAAATGAAAACTGACTTTTTTTCAGCTAGATTCACGTCTTCCCGGATTTGACATTACCAGTTTGACTCTACCCTGGATTGACCCACTGGTGCTGTATACAGAGCAGGACATGCTTACCCTTCCGGACCACCTGATGTCACTCTGTTAAATTTTTAGAGTTCACACTGTTAGTGCTTTAGTTTTTTTGTGTTGTATATGTAGTGTTTTTGTGTTTTGTGGGAATGTAGTGTATTTGGTCTTTTGGTGTTTTTGCTTTGCCTTGTCTCTGGACTTTGATTTATGTAATCTTGTGCTTTGCTCCTTCGCAATTATACTGCGGTTGTTTTATCTCAGTCAGAATATTTAAGACTTGTTAACAATCATATGTATTATAATAAAAAAAAAAATGCATGCTTGAATTTGACATCATCTGAAAACTTGCAATATCTTAAATTGAAGACAATTTTGTTTAAACCTAAGGAGTATTTCCATCTTGCATAGCTCTTTGCCTAGCTGATTTTAGCTTTCCCTTTTAGATCTTATTGGTAATTTGTTCTCTGAGCTTTTGAACATATTTCGGTTTATGGATTTCCAAATGTTTTGATTTGAGTTGCACTGAAGAGACATAAGTTGACGAAATGATCATATGTAGAAACTAGATTCCCATTATCTAATAAGTGTTATTTCTTTCCAAGAAGTGTTTTATTTCTTGAAAATGTGAATGCGTTGTATGATCAGTAAAGATTGCTTAAAAGGCAAGGAAATATCTTAAAGGATCCCTGACAGCTATAATGAAATGAAAATAAAAGTTACCAAACCTAGAATACAAAAACCACTGCTACTTTTATTGTGATAAAAGATTTTTATCTTAAAAACTAAGAGGTTTTTCTTGATGCGTATTTTATTATGATTATCATTATGTTTTTGAATTCGATATTGTGTAGCTTTCATGAAAAATATTTTGGCTTTCATGAAAAATATATGTTTCTGATATTTATGTGTAAGAATTTGGTATGTTCCTTTGCTTGTTTTTACCATGTATTTGTAGAGACTATCTCATGTACATTAACTCCATATCCTTTCATTCACCATGTAGTTAAAAATCAAACAAAAACTTTGTGACGATCATCTTTGAAAATGTCAAAGTTGTTATTTACCATTTCTGATCATGTTTTTTTGGAAAAGGAATTTGTAAAAGGGCCTGACACTTGCTTTCCCATCCCTTTATGTATGTATTTAATTGTTACTGTGAATTTTCTGAATAAAATACAGTTTATACTAAAATATTTAAAAAATAAGATAAAAATAAAAATTAAAAATAATAATAATAAAAATAAAAATTAAGAAGAATAATAAAAATATAATGAATCATGTGTATGAAATTCCTTTTACCTACAGATAAAGTAAAAATCATGAAGCTGGTCATGAAGCACTTTCACTCATATGAGTGGTAGTTCAAAGCAAAAGTAGATATGCTAAATATTTATAGAAGTTAAGTTTCTGTAAATAACAATTTCTACAATTTCCGTTTATTCAGTGCAGATCAAATCATTTCGAAACTGTTAGCTGAAAGATGTTTTTAAGCTGATAGAGAACAAATAATCAGTTGGATCTAAAGGGAAGTCAAAATCGGCTAAGCAAAGAGCTTTTCACAAGGGATATACTCCTTACTTAAAAAAAAATTAGAGATTGAAAGACAAAGCAACGAATTGACCCCTTTTACAATAATTGTATTATAAAGTTCACCAAATTTCCAAAAATGTAAAAGCTTTCAAAGGGGAAGACTTTTAGAGTAAAGTTTTAACAGTCATCGTATAATTTTGGTAAATTTCTTATATTTGAATGTGTCATTATAATTAGCTTAACCTATTATCAGTCGGTGGACTTTGTATACACTGTAAATACCGATAGAGAAAGGCAGGTTAGTTCGTCTAAAATAAAAAGTAGATTATTAAATCATTTCATACTGCTGTTAAAAGAAATGTTCTTCAGTTGTTTGGTGGTTAATTCCATTAAATCTTATTTCCAGTGTTTTGAAATTACATAATATCCATTAATTTTAGGTGTTTTGTGGTTTACTTTACATGGGCTTATTGAAATGCATTGGTTTTTATATATCTAAAATTCTTCTTTCAGCCGCATTTCTTACATATCAAGGAATAAAATTGAAAATCATTGATTTCGAATAAACATTAAAACTTGTTTTGCAATTTAAAAAGTCTTGCAGAATTCAATATTCAGTTAGGAAAAGAAAAGTATGCAGGTTAAGAAAAGTATGCATATCTCTGATATATAAACAATCCTCCTGCCAAATAAAACAAATAAGTTCTTTAAATCTATAAAGTAGTTATCCGGACAAAAATGTACTCAATAAGAAATATATTTTGCAATAAAATGACAAATCACAAGATTATGTATTTTTCGTATAAGTTACACAAAATCAAAATCCAAATACCATGCAAATCTTTGATATATGAATAATTATCATGCAATATCAAAATCTCACATCTAGAAAAATGCACGATGTTTAATGAACATTTTGTAAAACAAAAATGACAGGGTTCACCATTGTGTATTTTTCGAGAATAAAAATGTCAAAAAATCAAAATCCAAGTCGCATACATATCTTGGATATTTTCACAAACAACTTGCAGTAACTTCGGTATTTAGTTATTTGCAAAGTGAAAAAAAATGCAGGAAGCGAAATCCGAAAATGTAAAGTACCCCATTAACAATATTTGGATACAAACGTCACCCCTATTTTTGTGAATATTTAATAAAAATCAAAATCCAAGCAGAATGCACATTTTTGATATATGCACAAGTAACCTGCTAAATTAAAACTTCCTATAGATATCTTACAGTCCCTTGTAAGCAATATTCTCCATAAAAAGTTAGTGAGGCTGAATGTTGTTGGTCCACAATGTTTGACATGTGAGTGTGATTCTGTTTAATTTTTTTACTGACAAAAGTAAATTGATGAAATGACTAAAAATAGAAGTTTGAACATCAGAAAATCAGGTTGCCAGTACATTGTTGACTCTTAAATCATGTTTTATCTCAGAAGATTATGTTAGGATTAAGAATAATCTGCTAGCACGACGTGCTATTTTAGAAAACCAATCACCTGGGAGATATATTGAGAAGATTGTGGTTTGCGGTTTCCCAGGATTTATTGCATCTTTTATATAATCCATTATAAATTTTCTATTAGAACTAGAATAACAGAAATTACAACACAAATAACAGATGGTTGAAGACAGTTATTACATATATGGGACGACATAAAAGAAATACTGCCACTATTGGAGAAATGCAGAATGTAAGACATCTATGCGTAGAATCTAGCAAGCAAGTCAGTATTTATTGCTTAAGTCAGAATAGTTCAGCATAAAATATTGAGCTTCAGTATTTATTCCAGAAGTGTAAGCATGTGCACATCATATCTTTCAATGTTATCATTATGACGGCCATCGAATTTCTTGAGGGACATATGTCATATACCTGACTAAGTAGCATCTGGGACAGTGATTTCGCTCTATAAAACACTGTATAAGTTACATGCTTGACAGATACAATACGAATCAAATGAAATCAGCTATAAAATTGCCATTCCATACGCTGTTGAGGAGGATATATCGCTATTGACAAAGGGGGTTCACTATTTGGAAGTAAAAATTTAAAAAAATGTGCCATATAATTCAGATTTCAACAGTCCACTAATGAAGGATACAAGACCTAAGTACAAAACTGAAGTATGTTTATCCATAGTCTCTTTCATTTAACCTCATTGGATGAGATCTGACGTAAACATCCCTAAAATGTTTGATTATTTGAATATAGTACGTAGTCTACGGCGGAAATTGAAATTAAAAGACTTATCTATTGCTTTTGTTTTCACAATGTTACATGTAGCTCTTGTCGAACTTAGCTTAATACGAATGAAAACTTTAAAATTGTGATTATATCATACCAAAAGTACTTATTGTTTGTACTTTAAGGAGGCTCACTCTATCACATTTTTGAATTTGTGTCAGATTTCGGAACTTTGGTTTTCTCCAGTTCAATGGCTTACAGAATTATACACTCTTTATTTAATGAATATCTTCAATATGTTAAATAGAGACACCTGAAAAGTTTTCACAAAACCCTTGATATGTCTTTCTAGCTTTAGAAAAAATAAAACTGATGTTACATGAGGGAAAATCCAGTGAAATCCATTTCCCTTCAAATTTTAAATGTTTGGTATCAAAGGCACACGGGCCTTTATAATTTTTACCGTTTCATTAAGTCTAATGCTTAATCAATTAAGGTATGTTTCAAGAAATCCTTGATGTTAACAACATTAGGAGTGAGCTTCCTTAACAAACTATGTTTTGTCTTTTTCTACTCCAAAAAATGTGTATCTGCGTTCTCTGTTGTAGTGCATGAGCGTTGATGTATCAGTATAGCAATTTATTCTGTCAGAGTTTTATGAAAAGTAGTAAAATGAATTGTTCGAATGTCATTGCAATGGGTGATACTGTTTGAGGATAGTTATTCTAGAAGATCTTTTTTCACATTCCACGTCTGTTTGACTGAATAACTTAATAAAAAAGTCAAAAGACTTTGTTGCTCAAATTCTGAAACGTACACTATTTATGATGTCTTCATATTATACTTATATGTATAATGCTAAAAACCATCAATTACACGGAAACTTAATTGTATAAGTCGTGAGATTGTTATCAAATCAAAAAGTGACACAATAACATGAAAAATAATAATAAAAATATTTGATTCTTTGATAAGTATTGTTGTAATGGATTGTAACTTAAAAAGAAATACCAGTTCATTGTACACTTACACAATATGCTTTCTGTTTACCTTTGTAAGTTTGTTTAGTCTCCACGTTAATTTTTTTAAAGACATCGATGGAGAACAACAATAAAAGCATTGTTCCTTTGTTTGATTCTACCTTAGATTTGTAGAATCTTTGTTTCATGTGCATTTATTTTATATCCTTCTATTGTTTTTATTGATGTTTATACGATCTTCTTATTGTTTTGCTGTTTTCATCGCATTGTCTGTGTACTGAAAGGTAAATTCTAACCGCTGTACGGCGACTGATGGTTTGATCTTGCCCAAACTGCAAAAAAAAAAAAAAGAAAAAAGAAAAGAAAAAAAAAAAAAACTGAAATTGCGTTAAATCTTACGGACAGGCTTCTCAAAATACATAAAAAGAGGTTTTCTGGTTCTGATTTTGATATGAGAATGCGTTTGGAGACATTTATGATGAAATTAAGTGTTTTTAGTTTCTTCTCAAGGTTAAATACTCTTTCTAATTTCAATATTTTTTCCCTCACGTTTTTTTGTAAATTGGTAATTGTTCTCTGTCAACTTTTACACTAATTTCTGTTTATGGATTTCCAAATGTTTTAATTTGATCTGCACGAAAGAGACATGAATAGGCACTGAATTTTTTGCTGGACAATATTTTTGTTCGTTTTGGCAACATCGTTTATCGACAGGTCATTGGAATTCCCATGGGTACAAACTGTGCACCTCTCATTGCAGATCTTTTAATGTTCTGTTACGAACGTGACTTTATGAAAAAACTACAGAATGGAACCGTACAAAACAGTGATCAACTTATTTCAATTTTCAACGATAACAGCAGGTACATCGACGATATCCTTACTATTGACAATCCCCAGTTTTAGACTATGTCGACCTCATATATCCGCAAGAACTGAAACTTAATAAAGCAAACGATGATTCTAAATACTGCCCATTTCTTGATCTTACTTTCATCATTGACTCTGGCAAAATTAAAACTAAAATTTATGATTAAAGGGATGATTTTGATTTCACAATTACTAATTTCCCTTTTCTTGATGGCGACGTTCCTGTAGCTCCATCATACGGGGTGTATATATCACAACTAATACGATTCGCACGCGTCTGTTCTACTCTTGACGACTTTAATGAGCGTAACCTTACTATCACATCCAAACTTTTACAACAAGGTTACAGATTTCATAAATTGATTAACACCTTTAAGAAGTTTTATAGAAGATATGAAGATTTGATTTCTAAATATGGTGCGACTCGAAAACAGCTTATTACTAAGGGCATTTCTCACCCTCGATTTTATGGAAATGTTGTTAAAAAATGTCAAAAACTGATAAAAAATCCAGAAAAACTGGGACGTAACTTACATTCTTTACGTAATAGGGGATATTGACAGGATATTATTCAGGATTCCGTTAAATTGGCTTTGGGATCCAATGACCTGAAGATATTACAGGTATACTGGCCTCTCACTGATACTGCCGATGTCTACTGAAATCTATGATAATTCTTTACCAAACCCTTCGGGGAGTTTTGAGTTTGATCTTTATTCCGTAGTGCGACAGTGTTTTACCAGCAGACTAGGCTCCTTGAGCTACCCGGCAGTTTAGCGGCGAGCACTCCTCGACGCATCTTTCTAAATTACGTTTTGTCTTTTTCTTTCCTTCTCAAGATTGTGGTCTTGGATTTAGTAGTCTACCTGTATTGGGTTTTATTTGTATGTTTTATTATACTATAGGGAAACGGGATTGAGAAAGGGGAGGTTTGGGTACCCATAAACCGGTTTAACCCTACCGCTAGCTCTTGCTAGTGCCGGTACCAAGTCCGGCTACCCCGAGTTCCTATCATTGTCCATGTTTGTCTTTTGTCATTTTATTGTTTTTCTCGTGCAGTTCCCTGGTGGATTGTGGCATGTGATTGTGGTTTACGGCCATTGTAGGTGTTTCCTGTTATCTTTCTTATATTAATAAGTTTTCGCAATGGCCATATTCAGAAATTAAACCCTCCGTTACTTCTGTATTTTGTTACCTCATTTACTTACACTTTGTAGAAGCTTACAAATTGACGTATCGATGAGGAACAACAATAAAAGCGTTCTTCCTTTGTTTCAGTCTACCACAGATTTGCAAAAACTTTGTTTCATGTACATTTACTTCGTATCTTTCTACTGTTTTTATTGATTTTTATGCGATCTTCTTATTGTTTTGCTGTCATCATCGCCCTTTTGTGTACTAAAAGGTATTCTATGATAAGTGAATGGAATAACACTATTAAATATGTTCTTCCAAATACATTCGCTCAAAACATTTGATTTTGTCACACTCTTTACCACACTTACTCTTTATAAAACTAAAATTATAAATAAAAGGTCTCAGCCAAAAGGTATTTGCCGATAAAAAAATGTTGTACTAAGTTATAAGTCTACTTTAAAAAAGAATCGTAAATTAAAAATTGCTGTATTCATCGCTATCATGTTCATTCCATTTATCACGCATCATTCCCTAAATGGATCCCATCAATATATTCTCCTTTCTGATAAGGTATAATTATCTCCATGGCTGCATTACTAATCACGTCTTTAAAGGATTCCATCTTTAATTATTAAACAACAGCAGTAGAATACCGAAGGAAAAAAAGAGTGGAATTTACAAAAATCGAAGTCCAAAGACATGGCCAAAACGAGGACACAGGAAACAATGACGTTACACACAGAAAACAATGACTTTAAACAGATACAAAGCACAGAAATAGATAACAAAACATTCAGAAACAGAAACAGAAACAAGGAACTCACAGAGTGAACTCCAGTGAAACTGAGAGTGAAATCGGGTGCTCCGGAAGGGTAAGCATATCGAAAATGTCAAAATCGGTAGTCAAATCCGGGAAAACGTGAATCTAGCTGAAAATGTCCGCTTTCATTTGGGATACTGACATGTCATATCTTGCAATCATGTTATGGTGACGGCCATAGTATTTCCTGGGGGATGAAATTAACAATGGTTGAACAAATCCCTGACCAAGCAGCTTTTGAGACAGTGGTTTTGATCTGCTAAAAAAAATCACTGTACAAGCTACACGCTCGACAGTAACGAATTTAATGTGAAATATAAACTCCATAGGCTGGAGAAGTAGGTATATTGCTGATAAGAAAAGGAAAGTTCACATTTGGGAAATTAAAATCATCACGCTTGTCGTATAGATTAGATTTCAAACGTTCATCTTCGTCAATATACAACAAAAGATCCAGGTACGAAGCTGAAGTTTCTTTAACTTCAAGTTCATTGGGATAGATCTGATGTAAATATTCCTTAAATTTAGGATTATTAAGAGAAAGTTCATCGTCTATGTAGCGGAAGCTGAAATTAAAGGACTGGGCTTAATGTTTTTGTTTTCTTTGTGTAAGCCCTTGTAAGAACTTGGCATCATACGAGTAAAGTGAATGGTCAGCTAAAAGTGGCACATAGTTAGTTCCCATAGGAATCCCTATTGTCTGTTGGAAAACAGGACCTCCGAATTCGACAAAAATATTGTCGATCAAAAATTCTAACTTTTTGATTATGTCAGTCTCAGTGTACTTCTTATTTCAATCAGTGTGGTTCTTAACAAAATATGTCTTATCTTTCCCTTCTACTGATAAGGAGTACCTGCGTTCTCCGTTTTCCGTGCAAAACATTAATGTTTTAAATCTGCAATTGCTGTTTTCAGTTTATCGTGTGGCAAGGTTGTATAAAGAGTAGAAAAGTCAAAAGTTTGAATGCTATGGCAATGAAAAAGACTGGTTGAGGAATGCTATTAAAGGAGTTCTTTTGATTTTTCTAGAATCCGCATTTGATTCACGTCAAAGTTCCGCATTGGAAGGAGCGGTTCACTGATCCCCATTTACTTTGAAGTAATTGCAACAAGTTAGGATCATTGCATTTTATAAATTTCTGTTAGTTTCGCACCATCTTTGTCTATTTGTCCTTGGATTTTGGCTCTTCCAAATTCTGTTCGGTATTTTTCTAAACAGGTGTCAGACTAGTTTTTGACGTTTGTCTGTGGATTGTCACATTTTTTTAGACATTAAGAATGAATTCTCTAGACAACAGAATTGAGATAAGCAAACTTTTATAAAAATATATTCTTGCTTTATTAGGTTCGGATGTCATTGGTTCTATATAATCATCTACGCTAAATGTACTAACATAAGAATATTACAATATCACACAAACGGATATCATAACGCAGATGTATTGGAAACAGACAGATTGTTACTTACAGGTAAGAATATCTACCTTTGTCATATCTTAAAAATTAAAAGTCATTAATCAAAATATTTACATTGGTTTCAGTTTTGACCCTTGACTCTTGTAGTAAAATACATGATACAAAGTCTCTACAAATTAGGGATGTCAACGAGTACTCGAATAACTACTTGGCACTCGAATACTTGGCATTAAAACTGCTATTCTCTTTGTTAATACGACTGCCTCCGTATTTCAGAGCATTGCGCTTTAAAACATGAAAAAACTCGTTACTGCCCCTAGATAGTCACTATTAAATAACATATATTGAATATCTAAAGAAACGTGTAGTCAGTCTATGCTATCTAAAATTCAACAGCAAAGATCTCCCCGAATATTTAATAGTATAAGACATGGACAGAAATAACTCTGTTGGTAGCTGTAAATAAAACAAACAACTTTTAACATATCAGTTCTTCGCAGACTTTTCTTTTGTTCACATTAAAGCAAATTTGTTGTTGCTTTAAAATAAATTTTTATTTGACAAAAATCGACTTGCTTTATATCGACATTTGAAATTAAAATGATACATACGAGGAATCGATTTAACTTAAATATGTAGGTACATGTAGCCGAGCAGCCAGATTGTTACCTAAAGAAGAGCTTTTAAATAAATCGGCTGTCTAATAACTGAAATGCCGAAAATGTACACTTTGTGATCAAATAATATTCTTTACTGATTTTTTTTTTGATAATTGATATGTTTATATAAGCGTTTATTGTGATTTAAACAATTTGATTAATCAGACAATCGTGTTACTAAACAAAAACAAGTTGTTATAAAAAAAAAACTTGTAAATAATTTTGCTTTAATTGAATGTTGTTTAATCAAACCTTTGATTGGCTATAATGGTACACAAACAGCAATTTGTGCTCCTGTTAAGGCATTTGAATGATATTGTAGTTATATATCATTGAATGATAAAAATCTTGAAGTCTAGAAATTTTCGGAGTACTCGAGTATATTCGGGCATTGAATCCGAGTACTCGGGTAGTATTTTTCATGCATTTTGACATCCCTACTACAGATACATTGTAAAACCAAGCAATGTAAGCATTTATTGATTCGGTTTAGGAAATGTAAGAATTCCTCCCTTTTTACTTGTGTATGTGAGCAATTTTGCCCCCTATGAATCTCTTTTTTGAAACGTATAATATTTTTTTTTCATTTTGAACTATGATGTCAAGTGTGAAAATTGATTTTTTATATTTATATTTATTTTCAATATTTATATGTGGACATAGGTTTCGAACAGTTGACTTTGTATCGTTTGCTCAGTGACACCAATCGATTCTGTTTTCGGCTATTTAATAAGATGAATATCTCCTTTAGTTCGGTCTACCTATATTTGGTATGATTAAGCATATAACCCACAGTGAATACATATTGTTTAGTAAAAAACAACAGCAGCATTTTGTCCCTAGTTGAAATCTATCGTAAGGTGTGTCACATTATTTTCTGATCAAGTGATGTTCATAAGTGTGAACAATGGCTTCATATATATTGAGCATACATAATCCTTATGTACAAAACAAATAAAAAAAATAAACAACATGACAAAATTAAGAGAAGCTGTTTGAATTTATTATACTTGCTTTAAAGTTTGCCTAGGTTCCAAATGAAAAGGCATTAAAATACTTTAAAGGGTTGTTAAAGCAGTACAGTGAAATACATTAGCCCTACGTCTAAAATAAATGCTGTCAGGCCATCTTCATAATGCATTTCCAAGTTTTAAAGGACGTGTCTGATGGTGATGGTCTTATATAGACAACGACAAAAGATTACTATAGATAAGAATAATGAAAGTTTATACTGAACATCTCACATGATCACATCTCATGTTTTTATTGTGCCAAGATTTTTACTTTTGACTGGATGAGTGCTCCATGGTTATTTAAAGATTGCAATTGTCATCTCTTAATATTTTTGTCGGGCAACGGATGACAGCGATTGCAATAACACTTTGGCAATTAATTTTATGTTTGTTGACGATCTCGCATCCAGGGGTTAAAAGGCATGGATGTTGCGTTGCACGGAATCCAGTAATAAATTCCTCTCAAACCTGTGCTAGTGGCCGTCTTTAACTTGCTATTTGGAACGAGCAAAGCTTGTTGTTGAAGGCCTCATGGTGACTTCAATGTGAAAAAAAAACAATACAAGCATTGTTCCTTTGATTTGGTTAACCATGTTTTTGTAGTGAACTTGTCTAATGTTCATTTATCACATGTTCCGTCATTGCATATACCGAGAAATAGGACAAAATTGAAAGAATTATTTAGTGTTAAAACTACGAAACATTTTACATAAACTCTTTGCGCTATTCAGTTCAATCATGAAAAGATAAAGTACAAGTGACATGCTTTCTGTACACTGGATTACATTATTGTTTTATTTAGCTTTAGGAAATTTGTGGTAATTAATATTTCTATTGATTGGTTTTACTGAAATATGATCTTTATGAGATTGAATATGTTATAGTCCTTGAGCTGGAATAACCCCCGTGCATCCCCCTATTCCCAACCCAACCCATTTGTTTTAAGTCCGCTTACATCCCCTCTTCAAAATAAAACATGTTAACACGAGCATAACCTGCACACACTGGTGAAAGAGGGCTAATTTTTAGAGCCACCAACCGAAATTTTGGAAAATTTCGTTTTTCGTTCAAGTTTTTCTTTCAGTTGCTTCAAAATGCTTCCCAGTTATAAAAACGATGTCTCAAATGATTGCTTATTGCATGAGCTTTACAAAGAACCCAAATTTTTACAATTTCTATGCCCAATACGTTCCATAGCGCCATTAAACGTACCCCTACCTCTATGAAATATTGACGAAAATATAAATATTTTTATTGAAGTTGCATAAGTTTGATGGTCTAAAGAACCAGAAGTGCATTTCGATTCCCAATTTTGAAAACTGTTTTTAGTTTTTCAATCTATTCTCTTGAATATAAAACTTGTCAATTTTTTTGTCTATGTTCGCATAGAAATAACCAGAACACGCAAAATGTGTGTTATGTATGACAATGCTGCGAGAATTATACCATGATTTCGTATTTAACAGCCATTTGTTGACTTAAACTCAATATTTAGCCTAAAATTGATGAAAAATGGGAATTTTGAACATTTCAGATTTGTCCAAAGTTTACTCTTAAATCGTTATATATGCCAAATCTGGAGGATATATTTGCAGATATGCCAATTGGTTGTTCTAAGCGATACAAATCTTGTCTTAAAACATTGTTAAGAAAAACAAAAAGTGTTTGATGTGACTCTAAATACCGAAAATCTTACCCCTACCCCAACTTATTGTCAATTTTTTGTCTATGTGCGCAAAACATTAACTCAAACACGCAAAATGTGCGTTGAGTATGACAATGTTGCATGAAGAACATCACGATTTGGTTATTTAACAGCCAATTGTTTGACTTAAACTCAACATTGTGCCCGAAATTGATGAAAAATGGGAATTTTCAACATTTCAGATTTGGCCAAAGTTCACTGTTAACCCGTTATAAATGGCAAATCTGGAGAATATATCTGCAGATATGCCAATTGATTGTTCTTTTTGATACACGAGTGGTCTTAAAACAGTGTTTAGAATATCAAGGGGTGTTTAATGTGACTCTGAATACAGAGAATGTTACCCCTACCCCAACCAGTTTTCCCTAAAATTGCCTTTTTTCTATGTTGGCATAAAAAACTATAGAACATGCAAAATATGCATTCTAAACGACAATGTTACATAAGTTACATCATGATTTGGTATTTTAACAGCCATTCGTTGACCTAAAATCAATATTTGGCCCAAACTGATGAAAAATCGGAATTTTCAACATTTCAGATTTGTCCATAGTTCATTATTAAATCGTAATATATGTCAAATCTGGAGGATTTATCTGCAGATATGCCATTTCATTCTTCTAAGCGCTACATTGTACATTAGTTGTCTAAAAACATTGTTTAGAAAAACAAGGAGAGTTTAATGTGACTCTAAATACCGAAATTCTTAACCCTACTCTTACAAATTTTCCATCTAATAGGCAATTTTTTGTCTATATTCGCATAACAATAAGCAAAACACGCAAAATCTTTCTTGGATATAACAATGTTGAATATATTCCATTATGATTTGTCATTCTAAGCCCCATTTGTCAGCTTAAACTCAATATTTGTACAGTATTTAAAAATAATTGGAATATTCATTTCAGATTTGTCCAAAATTTACTTTAAAATAGTTATATGTGGCAAATCTGGGTGATTTATCTGCATATATGCTAATTCATTGTTCTAACCGATAAAAAAGTTATCTAAAAACAATGTTTAGAAGAACAAGGATTTTTCAATGTGACTCTAAATACCGAAAATTTTACCCCTACCCCAGAAAATGATGCTTAAAAATCCCCTGAATATGCCTGTCTGTACATATATATGAACATAACATACTTTACATGTTTCACTTTCTTTAAAAAGGCATTTTATATATCGCAATATACAATTTTAACGCCATAATATGGGTAAAATTGAATATTTTGGGCGATTTTCATGAAAAATGGGAATTTTCAGCATTTCGGAATTTTACAAAATTCAAAGTTGAATTGGCTATTGGACCTTTATACAATGTTTAAGCTTTTCAAGATGAATAAAATGAAATACATTGTGTTGAATATTTGTGGTAATAAGTAATATGTTTGTAATTTATGAGACTGTGGGTTAGTCTAGAATGTTTAAAGGCATATTTTCTAATGGCTTAGATATAATCAAAGGATATTTAATCAAAATGTTTAAGTCATATATCAGTTTCATGAAGTATTTGTGTCTCAAAGTCAAAACAGCAGAAATTCTAAAAAAACGGAAAATTCCGATTTTGCATACAATTTCGAGCAGAAGATTAAAAAAAGACCTCTTTAAAAAGTTTAAATCTCCTTAAATGATCTTCTGCATGTCAGCTTTAATGAAATACACACTGGAATTCCAATAAAACATTATTTTTTATATCATTTTAACCTGACAATTTCATATTTTCTCTTAATTTTTAGGGAGAGGGGTGCTGATTTTGACATTTCTGAACCTACAATACGTCTAAAACTAAAATGTATGCACTCAATTTGTTGCTTACATATCATAAATCATTATTACATCGGCAATTATTAAATATATATTCAGATTTTTCCGACCATAAAGTCAGAAAGTCGAAATTATGAAAAAATCTAAAATTCCGAAAACTCCCATTTTTCCATTTTTTTTTACCGAAAATCAAAATTTTATGGATATTTACAGTTTTTTTCCACCATTGTATCACAACTGATAAGTTAGGCATAAAAACTAGATCAAATGACGAGGGTTGTTTATCTGACAGGAATCGACAGCCTAAAATCGTCATTTTCGCAATTTGTTTTGCATGGGGAGGGGTACATTCTTTGTATCCCCAGATCAGAAAATGGCATAAAGTGGCCAAACTTAATTCCATTGTAAAGGATATTAAATAAGCTTTAATTTGGTACCAAATTTGAGTACATATTTCTTATAATTAAGCAATAATGGAGCTTAAAAGATGAAACTTTTGTTAGAACGAATATACAAGAATTTTTCGTGGTGTACTATAAAAGTGCCCCTACACTGCCTATGCGTGCAGGTTTTGTTCGTGTTAACATGTTTTATTTTGAAGAGGGGATACAGGAAGACTGAAAAAAGTCGGTCTAGATGGGAAGTGGGGGAGGGGGTGCACGGAAAGTGATTTCAGCCCATGGCCTATTAAATTCTAGGTCAATTTTGGAATTTCGTAATAATGTTTGTATATGTATCTAATTTCAATTAAAAAGGGGGCCTGTGTGGCCGAGTAGTTAAGGTAATTCTACTACCTATACATCCACTGTAGCCTATCATCACTGCGGTGTGAGTTGGCGCCCCACTTTGTATATTACAAAAAAGGGTGCAATCGACTAACAATCGTAAGTGATAAGGTATGTCAGCTACCTGCCCAAGGTCGGTGGTTCTCTCCGGGCACTCCGGCTTCCTCAACCATTAAAACTGACCATCATGAGATAGCTGAGATACTGCTGAAAGTGACGTTAAACCCCGTATCAATCAATCAATCAATCAATCAATTAATCAATTAAAAAGTAGAATATTTAAGCAAATGAGATGGCATCCCCGTCGGCCACAGATCGTTGTTTCAAAAGGCTTGAAATAAACGTCATTTATGCAAAAGTTTTTTCTACAGTGTAACAAAGCATAAATAACAATGGCTCGAAATCCAATATAGCTCGAACACGATGGAAGCATCGAACCCTTTTTCTGGTACCTTTGTTTAAAACTCCCTTTCGAAAAGTCCCTGGGAAGTTTGAGTCGTTGAGGCTCGTTTTTCCCATAAATCACATCAAACCTTCAACCAATAAACCGGTTAAACCCTACCGATTACTTTTTTTTCCAGTGGCAGCAGATTGTTGCATGCAAGTGTAGTTTGGCAAATAACCCTCCTTCTCATAATATATCTGTTGAAAATATTTTGCAGTGTCATGTTGTCAAATACAAAAGTGAAGTAACTTCACAGAATTGTACATTACGGGACATCGAGCCTCATTATGTAATTTAAAAAAACTCACTCGATCGTTTATCATGTTTATTATATTGAACCCAGATTTAAGCTAGAGCGATAGCGAGATATTAAGGCCCAGCCAATGGTTAAATGACAATAACTATATTCCTGCCATAAATTATTTTAAATAAAGTAAATTTACAGTAACCTCGGTATTTAGTTATTTGTTACCACTGGGTCGGTGCCACTGCTGGTGGACTGTTAGTCCCCGAGGGTATTCACCAGCCCAGTAGTCAGTATTTTGGTGCTGACCCGAAAGCCGATTATTTTTGGAACCTTACAATATCTAAATTTTTGTAAATTATGTTGAAAACTAAGGAGTATCTCCCTCATGCATAGCTCTGTCCTCAGCTAATTTTGGCTTTACATTTAGATCATATTTGAGTATTTGTTCTCTATCAGTTTTTAAATATCTTTGAGTATATGGTCTTCCAAATATTCAGATTTTATCTGCACTGAAGAGACATAAGTTGTGGAAATGCGCATATCCAGAAAGTAAATTCACAGTAACCTCGGTATTTAGTTATTTGTTACCACTGGGTCGATGCCACTGCTGTTGGACTGTTAGTCCCCGAGGGTATTCACCAGCTCAGTAGTCAGTACTTCGGTGCTGACCCGAAAGCCGATTATTTTTGGAACCTTACAGTATCTAAATTTTTGTAAATTATGTTGAAAACTAAGGAGTATCAGTAGAAGGGGATGCACGAGATGAGTCGCATTTGACGTGGACCAAGTGGACCAGGCGGAAGTATGACGTCATAGGTCACGTGACCGGAAGTATGACGTCACCGGAAGTCACGTGACCGGAAGTCACGTGACCGGAAGTCACATGACCGGAAGTGTGACGTCACCGGAGGTGACGTCATCGGAAGTGACGTCAACCGGAAGTATAACGTCAACGGAAGTGACGATGTCCAAAACGGACCAATGAAATCGTTTCATTCCAGATTTGAAATTCAAATATTCAAAACGGACCAATGGGAGCGTTGCGCGCTCGATTTCAAATCGTATCAAGTTTGAACGGACCAATGGGAGTCTTTCCCTCATGTTTGAAAGTATAACTTTTTAGCTTTTTACTGCGTAAAAAAGGGGGATGAACTGTGCCCATTACTACTAATGTTTTTCTCGATTTCCAGAGTTATCGTTCGTTTCCCGTACAATGTATATATCAATCCGGGGTAATTTCAAGCTGTTACAGCGATTGGTGAAGGTTTCAAGTCTCTATCTCTATCTACCGTTTGGAAGATAGGGGTACCCGAAAATTCGGGAATGGCCCAAAATGCGATTTTTTCTAAGTCGAGTACTATAGACGTGTCATATATGTTTGTTTTCGGGGTAACTTTGACCATCTAAATCGAATGGTGACATCCATTTAGCCTTATCTGTTATAGTATGGGTGCTAAGAGGGGTCTAAAATTTTGACAAGGGGGTAATTTTGGTGAATTCTAGTATATATTCCAAAGGGGCACTCTGCGTTTATCCAGGCTTTTGACTGGCTATCTTAAAGGATAGGCCGCATTACCCCATCCCCCCTTTTCTTCTTTTGTTTTATTTACATCGAGTCGTTGCTGTCTTCGATTGGTGGTGGTTCGAATCCGTCCAATACATCATATAACAGATATTTTCTTTTCTTCACTGCATATTGCCAAGATTCCCTGGTTTCGTAGTCTTCTTCATCTCTTAAACGTTTGGCCGTATCTCTGATCTTTTTGTGAATTGGATCTTTGTTGAAATCCTGCATCCAGAACACCGTTTCCAGGTATTGATTTCTCATATGGTCTCTAAAAAGTTTATTCATGTCTTCATATGCGGCTAAACGAGCCTTTTCGGAGGCGTGTCCTTGTTCCATCAACTCTTCTACTTTCTTGTTGTATTCTGGTTCGAGTTTGTCAAATGTTTGATTCACTATCAGCTTCCATGCAGACTCTTGGTCATCTTCATCGTCAGTGCTTTCGTCCGCGGACTCTTCTGACGTATTAGAGTCGTTACTTTCTTCGTTGCTATATACAGATTCGTGATCGCTTTCTTCTGATACGTTGAACTCTGTATCCGATTCAGTTGGTGAAGTATTTTCCATATCGTGTTTCTAATTCTTGTGGCGAACAAGATTGAAGTGACGATTGGTCGTATATTCACAAAGGTCGCAGTGATACATTAAAAACGTCTTCCTCTCTATGGATTCGAAGTACGAATGACGATATTT
>MJUU01044121.1:2239-15093 GCA_002080025.1 Modiolus philippinarum | reverse complement strand
ACGATTTGTCAAATCGTGGGAAGGATTTGTTTCTCGTGGCCACGATTTGTTAATTCGTGGGAACGATTTGATAATTCGTGGCGACGATTTGATAATTCGTGGGTACGATTTGTTTCTCGCGGCCACGAGTTGTCAAATCATGGGAACGATTTGTTTCTCGTGGCCACGATTTGTTAAATCGCGGGAACGATTTGTTTCTCGTGGCCACGATTTGTCAAATTGTGGGAACGATTTGTTTACTCGTGGCAACGATTTGTCAAATCGTGGGAACGAATTGTTAATTCGTGGCAACGATTTGTCAAATCGTGGGAACGATTTGATAATTCGTGGCCACGATTTGATAATTCATGGGAACGACTTGTAAATTCGTGGCCACGATTTGTCAAATCGTGGGAACGATTTGTTTCTCGTGGCAACGATTTGTTTCTCGTGGCCATGATTTGTTAAATCGTGGGAATGATTTGTTTATACGTGGCCACAGGTTGTAAAATCGTGGGAACGATTTGTTTCTTGTGGCCACGATTTGTTAAATCGTGGGAGCGATTTGTTTATTCGTGGCCACAGGTTGTCAAATCGTTGGAACGATTTGTTTCTCGTGATCACGATTTGTTAAATCGTGGGAACGATTTGTTTATTCGTGGCCACGATTTGTCAAATAATGGGAACGATTTGTTAATTCATGGCCACGATTTGTTAATTCATGGCCATGATTTGTCAAATCGTGGAAAAATGCCACGATTTGTTAATTCGTTGGAACAATTTGATAATTCGTGGCCACGATTTGTTAAATCGTGGGAACGATTTGTTAAATCGTGGGAACGATTTGTTAAATCGTTGGAACGATTTTTTTCTCGTGGGAAGGATTTGTTTCTCGTAGCCACGATTTGTTAAATCGTGGGAACGATTTGTTTATTGGTTGCAACAGGTTGTCAAATCATGGGAACATTTTGTTTCTCGTAGCCACGATTTGTTAAATCGTGGGAACGATTTGTTTATTGGTGGCCACAGGTTGTCAAATCATGGGAACATTTTGTTTCTCGTGGCTACGATTTATCAATTCGTGTGAACGATTTGTATCTCGTGGCCATGATTTGATAATTCGTGGGAACGAATTGTACCTCGTGGCCACGATTTGATAATTCGTGGGAACGATTTGTTTCTCGTGGCCACGATTTGTGTTGATTTTTTTTTATGTGGCACCACATAATGTGACCCAAATAAGCTTTCATATATTTGCCCAAATGTTTTATGAGTACTTGAAAAAGAAAACGTCAATTAAAGATGCAAAGTCAAAACGATATCCCATCTGCTTTTTTTTGAATGGGGAGAATGCAATGATTTTAGGACGACGCAAACCCGCTGCAGCAGGTTTGCGCCTGTCCTAAGTCAGGAATTTTATTAAGCCTTTGTGTGTCTTGTCTTTTTTCTAGTTAGTTTACTTTATGTCTATAGGAGTCTGGGATGATGTTTATTTCGCTGAACTTGATTACTCTTTATTCATGGGCCGACTCCGACCTACCGTTGGGAGTGGGGTTTTCTCGCCGTTCACTGAAGATCTTATGGTGGCTTTGAGTTGTTATTACTCCCCTTTGGGTCGTTGTCTCTTTGACACATTCCCCGTTTCCCTTCTTTTTTCTAATAATTGTTAAAATGTATTGGAGATAACAAAATACCGAAGTCACCGTTAATTTATTTTCGACAACTTATGTCTCATCAGTGCAGATCAAACCAAACCATCAACCGAAAAACGTGTTAAAGCTGATAGAGAACAAATAACCAAAAGGATCTAAATAGAAAAGCCAAATAAAGCTAAGGACAGAGCTATGCCTCAGGGAGATACTCCTTAGTTTTGAACAAAATTTTGAAAATTTCAGATATTGTAAGTTTCAAAACAATCGGTTTTCGGGTCAGCACCGAAGTAGTGACTACTTGTTGGTGAATTCTTTCTAGGACTAACAGTCCACCAGCAGAGGCATCGGCCCAGTGGTAATAGATAACAAAATACCGAAGTTACTGTTAATTTATTTTCTGCATATGCGCATTTCGACAACTTATGTCTCACCAGTGCAGATCAAACCAAAACATTTGGAAGTCCATCAACCGAAAAACGTGTAAAAGCTGATAGAGAACAAATAACCAAAAGGATCTAAATAGAAAAACCAAAATAGAGCTAAGGACAGAGCTATACCTCAGGGAGATACTCCTTAGTTCTGAACAAAATTTTGCAAAATTCA
This sequence comes from Modiolus philippinarum, assembly GCA_002080025.1. Lineage (NCBI taxonomy): Eukaryota > Metazoa > Mollusca > Bivalvia > Mytilida > Modiolidae > Modiolus > Modiolus philippinarum. The sequence continues at coordinate 12,859 of MJUU01044121.1, read as the reverse complement.
GATATTGTAAGTTTCAAAACAATTGGTTTTCGGGTCAGCACCAAAGTATTGACTACTTGTTGGTGAATACTCTCTAGGACTAACAATCCACCAGCAGAGGCATCGGCCCAGTGGTAATAGATAACAAAATACCGAAGTTACTGTTAATTTATTTTCTGCATATGCAAATTCCATAACTTATGTCTCATCAGTGCAGATCAAACCAGAACATTTGGAAGATTTAGATCAGATTTAAGCTTTCCTCAAGTAGAAGTACCAATGGATGTAAAAGAAATCATTTTAATTAAATAAAACACATTTTGAATTGCCTAGGAATGTTCATTCCCTACATTTGGCAAGAAAGAATGGATGTGTATATTTGTGTAGCTCACCTCATAACGGATACTCAGCGATGTAAGTTAATTATCACTTACAGCTGATCTGACTAAAATGGTCTTTCATGGCTTCGGCTATTACTAAACGGTCATCTACAGACGTCATCGCTCCACATTTTTACCGATACTACATGATCCTACATGTACATTGCCATTTTGTGAAACTGCTGGTTGGACGCGACCCCAGCTGCTTGCTCAAATTTATACAATAAATCAAAATACGATTAGAATATCGTGTATTGTCAAAAATCATAGAAGAGCATATGACACAAAAAAATAATATAAAATATCACCCTGCAATTGATTGGACACATCTTAATTTTAGCAGAGGATAGCTTGCCATTCCAATGTCGCCTTTTATAATTATTTCTTAGTTGCTGTTTGTTTGATATGTTGTAATTATTATATAATTACTTACAGATTTTTTTTCACTACGAAATTGCTCAATGTTCTGTAAACATTAGTTCCCGTAGCGAATGCCAGGGAAAGGACATTTCTATTACTGTCAATTTACTTCCCGTAGCGAATTCCAGGGAACGGGCATTCTGTTACTGTCAAATTACTTCCCGTAACGAATTCAAGGGAAGGGGCATTTCTGTTACTGTAAATTTACTTCCCGTAACGGATTCAAGGGAAGGGACATTTCTGTTACTGTAAATTTACTTCCCGTCACGAATTCTAGGTAAGGGTCATTTCTGGTACTGTCAACTTACTTCCCGGATCGAATTTCAGGGAGTGGGCATTTCTGATACTGTCAATTTACTATCCTTAACGAATGCTAGGGAAGGGGCATATCTGTAACTGTTAATTCACTTTTCGAAGCGAATGCCAGGGAAGATGCATTTCTGTTAGCGTCAATTTACTTCCAGTAACGAAGTTATCGAGAACCGTACCGTCAGTCAAAAGAATGAACAATCCATGGGATTCAAGGGAAGGGGCATTTCTTTTACTGTCAATTTACTTCCCGTAGCGAATTTGATGGGAGGGACATTTCTGTTACTGTCAAGTTACTTGCCGTAGCGAATTCTAGGGAGGGGCATTTCTGTTATTGTCAATTTACTTCCCGTAGCGAATTACCGGGAAGGGGCATTTCTGTTACTGTCAATTTACTTTGCTTAGCGAATTCCAGGGAAAGGCATTTCTGTGACTATCAATTTTTTACTTGCCGTAGCGAATTCCAGGGAAGGGGCATTTCTGTTACTGTCAATTTTTCTTCCCGGATCGAATTCCAGGGAAGGGATATTTCTGTTACTGTCAATTTACTTCCAGGGAAGGGGCATTTCTATTTCTGTCAATTTACTTCCCGTAGCGAATTTCAGGGAAGGGGTATTTCTGTTACTGTCAATTTACTTTCCGTAGCGAATTCCAGGGAAGGGGTGTTTCTGTTACTGTCTATTTTCTTCTCGTAGCGAATTCCAGGGAAGGGGCGTTTCTGTTACTACCAATTTACTTCCGTAGCCAATTCCAGGGAAAAGGCAGTTCTGTTTCTGTAATTTTTCCTATAAATACAAATATACTCCACATATTTTAAATTTGTTGTCGAAAGCTCTGCTGATAAAACATAAGCAATGAAGTGCTATGGAATAAATTACTGTGTCCAATCGAGTACGGCAATGGTTTGTTTGGTAACTACTTCCTGCTATTGAGAAATTCAAAATATGCATAAAAATTATTTTGCGCTCAGAATCTAACATATATTAATGTTTATTCAGACAAATATAAGAGAATAACTTCATGTATTTGCTTGCAAACAATGTAATTACAAAGAAATTAAAATGAAAGTGTACATGTTTGGTACAATGTAATCAGTAAACAAATACCAAACACGTACACTTTCACTTTTAGTTTGCGGCTATTCCTTTAGTTCAGAATATAAAATTTATCTAATTTTATTCTGTAAAAGATCTTCAAGTAATCGATATGATTATTATTAATCAAAATACTTAGTAAAGGCGTTTTTGAAAACTTTGCGATAACAGGAAGTAGATACCAAACAACCGTTGCCGTTCTCGATTGGACATCGTGTAAATGCACATGAGACAAAGTCTCCACAAATACATCATACCTGGTACAAATACTGTTTTTTTTTTCTTTTTTTTTTTTCTTTTTTCTTTTATTAAGGCCAAATGGGGAACGCAAGTACGAAGAAATGTCCAAATATACCTGTGGTCGAGAATTTTAATGTACACAAAGTAAGTAACGTGTTTGAAATATAATTTACAGTAATTACAAGTGTGGACCCAAATTGATGTCTCGCCTGTCCCTACTTGATCTCAAAAATGATGTGAAAACTTAAACTGACTTAATTGGAAAACTGAACATGTTCACTACTCAGTGAAATTAGTATTACTGACAAAAGCAAAATAACAGACTGTCATGTATCACCCAAAACCAAAATGTCCAATATCAGTCACCTATCACTCATACGTACTGAAAAACTAAACATATTCATTAGACCGTGGAAATAAGGTCAAGGCTAAAGCCAAATAGAAGTTCCATCTAAATCAAACATCATTGACACACGACTAATAGTTACCGAGAAAATGACCTAATCAAAATAACTTAACATGCTCACGAGACCATGAAACTGAGATCAAAGAAAAAGCCATATGACAGACTTTCATGTACAACTTAAGACCAACCTACATACCATATGGCATTGATCTTCCACTTATAGTTACAGAGAAATTAATCTAAGCACAAAAACTTATCATGTTCACAGGACGGTGAAATTGTAGCCACAAAGAAAAGCCATACAGCACTCTGCCATGTACCACCCAAGACCAACATATATACCAAATGTCAAGGACCGACCATTATAGTTACTGAGAAAATGACCTAATCACAAAAACTTAACATGAAAGTTTTACCAATCGCCGCTGACATCATACTTTGTATGGATATGTCTCGCTTTCCACGCCTTTCGTCACGGGCAAGACGAAAAACAGCAATTTACCCCTATGTTCTTTTTTTAGCAACAACACTTATGTTTTTTGGTATTCTGACTAATCGAATACAATTTTGAAATTGCATGATGCTTCAGGCCAAGTTTTGTTACAACTGGCTCAGCAGTTTCACAGGAGATGACTTTTGAAATTGTTGACAGACTACAGACGCAAAGTGATGGCAAAAGCTTTCATGGAGTGTTAGGCTAGCTAGGTGAGCAAAAAACTTGGGTTTGGTTGTTGGACTGAGATTGCTTGGTCTATGCCTAGACTCCCAAGGCCATTTTGACTTCACTGAGTATCCTTCAAATGTATACAATAATGCACTATAGTTGGGTTCCTACCATAGACTGTATAAATAGTCAGTTTCAATGTTATTTATATAGATATACAATTTTTTGTATAGTATGGCAGTTTATATGAACACTGCCAAAAAACTTCATCATTTTATATTAATATAAATTGATAACATGATTTTTTTTTTTTTTTTTGCTAACATTTAGACTTTATGTGTCAGTTTGGCCTTGTGAGTTTCGTCCCCTTTTTGAAAATTAAAAATGCTCATATGCAATGGGACTCATCAGTAGGCAGTGCATATGAATTGTTTTCATGAATTTGATAGATTAAGTGGTCTGAAAAGTAGTTGGGAATGTGAATGGAATTATAAATGGTAACTGGGAATTATAAATACATAAAAGTAAAACGGTATGAGGTAATATTAATTTGATAAATTGTTAACAACAGATGTACTTGGGCATATCAGTTTGCTTAATACTGTAATCAAAGTTATTATTGCAAATACTTTATTTCACGTTTTGTGCCTGATGGTCATCTTCGCAGTGATTAATTTTCTGCAATTTCCTATTTTTGCTGATGAATTTGCATAACGATTTATTTTTTGTGATATCTTCTTGCCCTTAAAGATTACAAAAATACATTGCTTGCAAAAATAAGTTGGTATATCCACGCAAGATTCTCCCAGAATGTGATGTTTTACTGGCATTTGGTACCCTAATTTTGCATTCAAAACAGCAATTAGAAAAATTATTGTGTGAAATTATCTCCCTTCATTCTACTAATCAATAAGCGGTTGAAACTATCCCTGAAGATGAAAATTGGCAATTTGGTATTGTAAACCATAGACAAACTTTAACCTGAGTCACACGTGCATGAAATTTAGGTCAATATGACAAAACTTTTATCATTGACCTTGTGACCATCTAAGGTCCATTAGCTTAATAAAATATTATACCTAGTTCTATATCTTAAATCCGTTGCAAACTTAATCCAGAGTCACTCATGTCTGAAACTAAGATTAAAGTGAACTTAATTTCATCAGGAATTTTGTGACCATCAGATACACATTCACTGTCAAATGATTATTCCACTACCTGCTCTGGTATATCAGATCTGGACCTAGACAACAACTGTAACCTGTATCATTCGTGCATGAAATCAAGTTCAAAGTGACCCAAATTTTATCAAGAACCTCATGACTATGTAGAATCACAGATATCAGTGGAGGATCCAAGGGGAAAGGGGCAGGCCCCTTAGGTTTGAAAATATTCAAAATTCCTAGGGTTTAAAAAAAATGGGTTTTGGGCCCCTCTTAGAAAAAATTGATGGGTGTTCCATGGAACACTTGTGTCGCCTGCACTAAAAAAGAGCCATTTTTGGCCCAGTGAACCTCTAGAATCTGTTAAATTAAAATTTTAAGTTCAAGAAGCATGTTTAAATTAGGAGAAAAACAAATATTGCAAATTTGTTTAAAATATGAATTCTATTTTTGAAGAACTTACTCAGGTTAACAAAGCAAATTAACAAATGCGCTATTTTGGCTCAGTAAACCTCTAAAATCTGCAAAACTAAAATTTTAAGTACCAGGTGCGCAATTATATCAGGTGAACAAAATATAATGAAAGTTTGGTGCGCAAATATATCAGGAGAACAACATATAATGAAAGTTTGGTTGGAATAGGACCAAAGCTTTGAACGAGTTCAATATTAACAAACTGAATTAACAAATGAGCTATTTTGGCTCTGTGAACCTCTAAAATCTACAAAATCATACTTTTACACATCTGATGCAACAACAAAATCAGATGAACAACATATCCTGCAAGTTTGGTTGGAAACTGACTTGCAGTTATGATGGAGTTGTGGATTAACAAACCAAATTATCAAATGAGCTGTTTGGGCTATGTTAACCTCTAAAATCTGTTAAACCAAATTTCTAAGTATCAGGTGCACAACTACACCAGGTTAACGACCTATCCTGAAAGTTTGGTTGGAATCGGACCAGCAGCTTTGTTGAATGAGTTGTGGATACAAAATCCAAATTAACAAATGAGCTATTTTGGCTCTGTGATCTTCTAAATTATGTAAAAACAAAATTCTAAGTATAAGATACACAACTGCACCCCTTCAATGGCATATCCTGAAAGTTTGGTTGTAATCTGACCAGCAGTTTTGAAGGAGTTGCAGATATAAAAACAAAATTCACAAATGAGCTATTTTGGCTCCGTGAACCTCTAAATTCTGTAAAAACAAAATTCTAAGTATCAGATGCACAACTACACCAGGTGAATGACATATCCTGAAAGTTTTGTTGGAATCGGACCAGCAGTTTTGAAGGAGTTGTGGATACAAAAACCGACAGACGACGCAGGACGACGACGCAAGACGAAGGAAAGTAATCCCTATGTCTCCTCTGCTTACAGCAATCGACACAAAAATTAAGGGTGTGACCATCAAAGACTCAATGATAAAATATTATTTTATTCCTCTACTTGAGTGCCTTAGTTCTTAATGTTGTCTTTGTATTTACATGCACTGTAGCTGTTTCGCGTCCTTGTTTTGTCTTTGTTTTTCTCTGTTGCCGTTTTTTGCAATGTCTTTGGACTTCGATTTTCGTGGTCATCGCCTCCCTTGTGCCTTTGGTATTCTATTGCCATTGTTCCTCTAGTATTTCAGATCTTGAAAAACTTAAACCTGAGTAATTCATGTATGAAATATAGGTCAAGGTAACCCAATTTTTATGCCAACTTCAAAAACTTTCTAAGTTCTAAGCATCTGTAGACAAAGCTCATTCATCTATGACTTGTACTTCAAATTTACTTTAAAAACTGACAAATCGGCAGGGGATAAAAATGTAATCTTTTTATAAGGGCTCCAGTCAAGCAGACGTAGAAAATTTGTTTTCCACTTACGAAAATTCAGATCTTAGTTAGCCAAGGGTTGCCATCTGCTCCTCTTAGAGAGGAGTGTATTGAAAAACTTGGCTATCGAGGATGTGAATACCGAGAAGTGGAAATGAACAATATTTTTTCGACATCAGCTTGACTTAATGGTCCTTGCTTGAGAGCTCATATTAGGAAAACATGTGTGAGGAAAATCCAGGAGAGCTAATATACATGTACTAATTTCACCCAATGGTGTCTCACTTAGGGAGACATGTGATTTACTGCAAGGCTACATTGGATACACAATAATGTAAGGATAACAAAATACAGAAGTTACTGTTAATTTAGATTCTGCATATGCGCATTTCGACAACTTATGTCTCTTCAGTGCGGATAAAATGAAACCATTTGGAAATCCGTACACCACAAAAATGTGTAAAATCTGATAGAGAACAAATTACCAATAAAGTCTAAATAGTAATGCCAAAATCAGCTAAGGACAGAGCTATGCGAGAGAGAGATACTCCTTAGGTTTTAACAAAATTCCCTAAAATTTAGATATTGTAAGTTTTTAAATAAAATCGGTTTTCGGGCAAGAACCCAAGTACTGGCTACTGGGTTGGTGAAAACCCTCGGGGACTAACAGTCCACCAGCAGCGGCATCGTCCCAGTGGTAATAAATAACAAAATACCGAAGTTACTGTTAATTTAGATTCTGCATATGCGCCGCATTTTGACAACTTATGTCTCTTCAGTGCAGATAAAATCAAAATATTTGGAAATCCGTACACCAAAAACAGGTTCATTTAAAAACAAATTAATGTTATACTTAGTTGTAAGTCTTCCATGGAAGACATGTGTCTCCTGTGTAATAACACAAAAAATATGCAAAAGTCTGTCAAGCAGGAAGTGGGCATGCAAGAGATCCCAAACCCTCTTACACATTATAGGCGCCAATATACTGATACTCCATGCCAAATTGTAGAAGGCAGTGATATGTGGTTTCGTAGAAAAATGTGACACAAATTTTCAAGACTCGAAAAATATTCTAATTTCAGTCAAACAGGGAGTGGGCATGTCAGAGATTCAAAACTCTATTACACGGTACAGATCCCCATAATGATACTCCATACTAAATTACAGAAGGCTGGGATCTGTAGTTCCAGAGAAAAACGTGACAGAAATTTTCAAGTCTCAAAAATATTCTAAGTTCCGTCAAATAGGAAGTGGGCATGCAAGAGATCCAAAACTCTCTTACATGGTGTAGATCCCCATACTGATACTCCATGCCAAATTTCAGAAGGCTCCCATACATGGCTCCCGAGAAAATTGTGACAGAAATTTTTGTGACGCCGACGCAAGACGACGGATAGTGATCCCTATATGTCGCCACTGCGCGAACACAGGCGACACAATATTTATCAGTGGAAACAATGTACCAAAATTAAATGATCAAACACTGAAAGTTTAAAAAATTGATGATACTAAAGGTACATAAAGACATATTAACACGTTGGTTCCCCATTTCATTTCACATAAAATTCACACAGTCAGGTTACACAAGTTTACAGAAAGAGTGGTACCGTGACAAATCATTGTGATAGACGTGTCCCACTCTGAGAGTGGATCTATATATCTTTTTTCCTATTTGAGATCATTTCTTCTCTCTTTTGTATTAAGAGTGGTGTAATAAACCACTTAAAATGCAGAAAAAATCTCTTAAAGATAAAAAAGTTATTCAGTATCACTCTCAGAGTGGGACATGTCTATCAAGGTGATTTGTCACGGTACCACTCTTTCTGTACTGTACTTCAATTTCTACATCACATAAAAATCTGATGTACAGTACAGCCAGAGACTTACCATGATAAATCACTGTGATAGACGTATCATTCTGCTTAGTGAAATGTGTATGTTTTATTTGCAGTTTGATCTATCAACATGTTTCCTTTTGTATTTAAAGTGATGCAATCCACTCTTTAACATGCAAAAGAAAAAATGTTGATAGATCAATCATGAAAAAAGATAGACATTTGAAGTTTTAGAGTGATATGTCTATCACAGTGATTTATCATGGCAAGTCTCTGGCTGTACTGTAATTATTCAAAATTTGATTTTTCCACAACATTTTAAGGTTATTGGAGACATATATTATATATGCCTCCAAAGTGTATTTAAAAAAATGAGTTTTGGGTCCCTCATAAGGAAAAATTAATGGTCCCCCTCCACCCTGCGCCATAAGCAGAAAGTATAGATCCGCCACTACATGTCGACCCTTAACAATAACCCATTAAAACCTTGTTTTCCCATGTGTAGAGATTTTGTTTCATTTGCATTTACTCCATATCCCTTCATTGTTAATTCTGAAAAAGCCAGGTGTTAATGCATCTCATTAGAGCCACACTCATTATTAGTCTGACACTAATTAGTCCGACAAATATTGGTCCGACACTTACATGTACATGATGTATTAGTTTGACCTTTGTTATTCCAACAAAATTCAGTCACACGAAACTATCTCTACCATGTGCACTTGCGCAACAAAATAATACATATTACATGAGGAGAGGAGTGCAGTTTTAGCAATTTAAAATATTCTGAAAAAATGTCTTGACATGTGATTTAAGATGCATGTATATGTTGCATATACATGTATGTTTTGTAGTATAGTCATTGATAGCAGCTCAACTACATGTAGCTCTAGTTCTGTGTTGGTGGCCAAGTTTTTTGTCAAGTCTGAATGAAATTGGCAATTTTTGTGGAGCAACTCCCCAACATCATTCCTGTAAATAATGGCTGAATTTTCTTGAGCATTTTTAGAGATGATGATAAAAATATGATGTTAAACTATGTTCTGCAATGGTGATCATATGTTTTTGGATAGGAACAAATGAGCCATTTTTGCACAGGACATTCCACACAATATTTCTGTATAAAGATTGGTTAAATTTGGTCGAGTAATTTCAGAGGAGATAATAAAAATGTGGAAATGAACGACACAGGCCAAGTGATATCTTTAGCCTAGGTAATGGTCAGTATGAGCTAAAACATAGGCAAACAACGATTACAATGGTTGCCTAGTTATTGCATGTTGTCGCAGCAACCAAATTTTGCCTGGATGCTGATATATTATCGAAATTGCATGCATATGCATGGTTACCTGAGCTAACAGTGTACAGTTACTGAGCTATGAACTCGTTAAGTCATTCATGAGTAAACTGTAGGTTTAAGTGACCTAATTTTGTCTGAATGCTGAGCTACCATCACAGATGCATGCACATGCACATGCAAGATGATCCAACCATGTACAGTACCCGAGATCTGATACCTGATATGAACTTGAATGTAAATCAGTCAAGCGGAACATGTAGGTCAAAGTGACCTAATTTTGCTGACCTACCATCAGTGATGCATGCATGCGCAAAGTAAGTTATTGTACCATGTACAGTGACCGAGATCTGAACTCGGACATAAACTTGAATGTAAGTCACTAAAGCGGAAAATGTAGGCCAAAGTGACCTAATTTTGCCTGAATGCTGACCTACCATCCGAGAAGCATGCATGTGCAAGGTTAGATGATCAAACCATGTACAGTGACCCAAGATCTGAACTCAGACGTAAACTTGAATTAAGTCAGTCATGCAGAAATTTAATTTCTGAAAATGTAGGCCAAAGTGACCTAATTTTGCCTGGATGCTGACCTACCATCAGAGATGCATGCATTTTGGAAGTTTAGATAGTCCTACCATGTACAGTGACCAAGATCTGATCTCAGACTTAAACTTGAATGCAAGACAGTCAAGCAGAAAATGTAGGTCAAAGTGACCCAATTTTGCCTGGATGCTAACCTACCATCAGAGATGCATGCATGTGCAAGGTTAAATGATCCTACCAGGTACAGTGACAGAGATCTGAACCATCAGAGATGCATTCAAATGCATGGTTAGATGGTCTTACCATGTACAGTAACCAAGCTCTGAACTTGGACATAAACTTAAAAGTATTAAGTCAGTCAAGCGGAAAATGTAGGTCAAAGTGACCTAATTTTGCGTGGATGCTAACCTATCATCAGTGATGCATGCATGTGCAAGGTTAGATGATCCTACCATGTACAGTGAC
>MJUU01044119.1:0-10342 GCA_002080025.1 Modiolus philippinarum | reverse complement strand
AATGAGAAAAATGTTCATTGTCATGAGACGCAACTTTGCTATATTTGGTCCAAAGAGATTCGACGTTTTTTTATATGAGTTATTGCCCTTTAAAAGATTTTGAGTTTCCGTTAATGCTTGATACTACCGAACGATAAGTTTTAAAGACCTGAAACCTTAACCATTGTTAATAAGTAATATATGGCCATCTAAAAATGTCAAGGTCAAAGGTCACCGGTCAAGGTCACCGACGACCTTTTGCCTTGTTATCGCTTTAACTCGTAAACTGTAAGAGATAGATGATCAAATGTATTTGAGCGAATGTTTGTCTCATTGAGATCTACATTTGACACTGGGGTCCAAAATAATTCGGCCATTCATTTTGGACCTATTGCCCAAAAACCATTTTTCGGGATCCGATTTTAGAGTTTTTTGCCTATATTTCAAAAACTATTAAAGATACAAAGAAACTATAAGAAGATAAATTGTTCAGCTCAATATGGCCGACAAAATGGGGTCAAGGTCAAAGGTCAAGGTCCTTAGCAACAACGTTATTTGCCATAAAATTCCTTAGCAACCATAGGCAAAAAGTTTCGTAATGTTGTAAAGAGGAAATGAATGACATTGCAAACCGGAAGTGACTTTCCTGTCCTTAGCAACAAGCTAATTTTTCGAAAAAGTACTTAGCAACCGTTGAGCAAAAGACAAAAAAAATCAGAACTTTTGTTTACAACACATTTTGAACTGAAATAGACAACAAAATCAAACTCAAACATGTGATCATGGTGAAAACTGGTGAAAGACCTTGCAATTGTTCTCTGAACAATTGACCTTTTAATTATATTTGTTTCGTTTACATTTTATTTATTATTCTTTCACTATTTACGTATGTTGACCACTTGCTGTTTCACTTTACGTATGTTGAACACTTGCTCTTCCACTATTTACGTATGTTGAACACTTGCTGTTTCACTATTTACGTATGTTGACCACTTGCTGTTTCACTATTTACGTATGTTGACCACTTGCTGTTTCACTATTTACGTATGTTGAACACTTGCTATTTCATTATTTTCCTATGTTGAACACTTGCAGTTTCACTATTTACGTATGTTGACCACTTGCTGTTTCACTATTTACGTATGTTGAACACTTGCTCTTCCACTATTTTCCTATGTTGAACACTTGCTGTTTCACTATTTACGTATGTTGACCACTTGCTGTTTCACTATTTACGTATGTTGACCACTTGCTCTTTCACTATTTACGTATGTTGAACACCTGCTGTTTCACTATTTACGTATGTTGACCACTTGCTCTTTCACCATTTACGTATGTTGAACACTTGCTGTTTCACTATTTACGTATGTTGACCACTTGCTGTTTCATTATTTACGTATGTTGAACAATTGCTCTTTTTCACTATTTACGTATGTTGACCCTTTGACCTTTCACTATTTACCTATGTTGACAACTTGCTGTTTCACTTTTTACGTATGTTGACCACATGCTGAGTGCCGAAGTTATTTTACCTACAGACTGCAGCACAGTATTGTATGTCACAAGGTTGAGTGCCGAAGTTATTTTACCCATCAGACTGTAGCACAGTATTGTATGTCACAAGGCTGAGTGTCGAAGTTATTTTGCCCATCAGACTGCAGCACAGTTGTATGTCACAAAGCTGAGTGCCGAAGTTATTTTGACGATCAGACTGCAGCACAGTATTGTATGTCACAAGGCTTAGTGACGAAGTTATTTTGCCCATCAGACTGCAGCACAGTTGTATGTCACAAAGCTGAGTGCCGAAGTTATTTTGACAATCAGACTACAGCACAGTATTCTATGTCACAAGGCTGAGTGCCGAAGTTAATTTACCCATCAGACTGCAGCACAGTATTGTATGTCACAAGGTTGAGTGCCGAAGTTATTTTACCCATCAGATTGCGGCACAGTATTCTATGTCACAAGGCTGAGTGCCGAAGTTAATTTACCCATCAGACTGCAGCACAGTATTTTATGTAACAATGCTGAGTGCCGAAGTTATTTTGCTCATCAGACTGTAGCACAGTATTGTATGTCACAAGGCTGAGTGCCGAAGTTATTTTACCCATCAGACTGCGGCACAGTATTGCATGTCACAAGGCTGAGTGCCGTAGTTATTTTGACGAGCACACTGCAGCACAGTATTGTATGTCACAAGGCTGAGTGCCGAAGTTATGTTACCTATCAGACTGCAGCACAGTAATGTATGTCACAAGGCTGAGTGCCGTAGTTACTTTGACGAGCACACAGCAGCACAGCATTGTATGTCACAAGGCTGAATGCCGAAGTTATTCTACCCATCAGACTGAAGCACAGGATTGTATGTCACAAGGCTGAGTGCCGAAGTTATTTTGACGATTAGACTACAGCACGGTATTGTTTGTCTCAAGGCTGAGTGCCGAAGCTATTTTGCCCATCAGACTGCAGCACAGTATTGTATGTCACAAGGCTGAGTGCGGAAGTTATTTTGCCAATCAGACTGCAGCACAGTATTGTATGTCACAAGGCTGAGTGCCGAAGTTATTTTACCCATTAGACTGCAGCACAGTATTTTATGTCACAAGGCTGACTGCCGAAGTTATTTACCGATCAGACTGCAGCACAGTATTGTATGTCAAAAGGCTGAGTGCCGGAGTTATTTTGCCCATTAGACTGAAGCAGAGTATTGTATGTCAGAAGGCTGAGTGCCGAAGTTATTTTACCCAACAGACTACAGCTCAGTATTGTATGTCACAAGGCTGAGTGCCAAAGTTATTTTAAAATTAGACTGCAGCACTGTATTGTATGTCACAAGGCTGAGTGCCGAAGTTTTTACCCATCAGACTGCCTGCAGCACAATATTGTATGTCACAAGGCTGAGAGCCGAAGCTATTTTACCCAACAGACTGCAGCACAGTATTGTATGTCACAAGGCTGAGTGCCGAAGTTATTTTATCCATCAGACTGCAGCACAGTATTGTATGTCACAAGGCTGAGTGCCGAAGTTATTTTACCCATCAGACTGCAGCACAGTTGGTATGTCACAAGGCTGAGTGCCGAAGTTATTTTACTCATCAGACTGCATCACAGTATTGTATGTTACAAACTCGAGTGTCGAAGTTATTTTACCCATCACACTACAGCACAGTATTGTATGTCACATTGCTGAGTGCCAAAGTGATTTTACCCATCAGACTGCAACTCAGTATCGTATGTCACAAGGCTGAGTGCCGAAGTTATTTTACCCATCAGACTGCAGCACAGTATTGTATGTCACAGGGCTGATTGCCGAAGTTATTTTGCCCATCAGACTACAGCAAAGTATTTTATGTCACAAGGCTGAGTGCCGAAGTTATTTGGCCCATCACTGCAGCACAGTATTGTATGTCACAAGGCTGGATGCCGAAGTTATTTTGCCCACACTGCAGCATAGTCTTGTATGTCACAAGGCTGAGTGCCGAAGTTATTTGGCCGATCAGGCTGCAGCACAGTATTATATGTCACAAGGCTGAGTGCCGAAGTTATTTGGCCCATCAGGCTGCAGCACAGTAATGTATGTCACAAAACTGAGTGCCGAAGTAATTTTTCCCATCAGACTGCAGCACAATATTGTATGTCACAAGGCTGAGTGCCGAAGTAATGTTACCCATCAGAGTGCAGCACAGTATTGTATGTAACAATGCTGAGTGCCGAAGTTATGTTGCCCATCAGACTGCAGCACAGTATTGTTTGTCACAAGGCTGAGTGCCGAAGTTTTTTTATCCATCAGACTGCAGCACAATATTGTAAGTCACAAGGCTGAGTGCCGAAGTTATTTTACCCATCAGACTGCGCCAAAGTATTGTATGTCACAAGGCTGAGTGCCGTAGTTATTTTGACGAGCACACTGCAGCACAGTATTGTATGTCAAAAGGCTGAGTGCCGAAGTTATGTTACCCATCAGACTGCAGCACAGTATTGTATGTCACAAGGCTGAGTGCCGTAGTTATTTTGACGAGCACACTGCAGCACAGTATTGTATTTCACAAGGCTGAGTGCCGATGTTATTTTACCCATCAGACTGTGGCACAGTATTGAATGTCACAAGGCTGAGTGACGAATTTATTTTACCCATCAGACTGCAGCACAGTTTGCATGTTACAAGGCTGAGTGCCGAAGTTATTTTGCCCATCAGATTGCAGCACAGTATTGTATGTCACAAGGCTAAGTGCAGAAGTTATTTTACCTATCAGACTGCAGCACAGTATTGTATGTAACAAGGCTGAGTGCCGAAGTTATTTTACCCATCAGACTACAGCACAGTATTGTATGTCACAAAGCTGAGTGCCGAAGTTATTTTACTCATCAGACTGCAGCACTGTATTGTTTGTCACAAGGCTGAGTGCCGAAGTTATTTTACGCATCAGACTGCCAGCAGCACAGTATTGTATGTCACAAGGCTGAGAGCTGAAGTTATTTTACCCATCAGACTGCAGCATAGTATTGTATGTCACAATGCTGAGTGCCGAAGTTATTTTGCCCATCAGACTGCAGCACAGTATTGTATATCACAAGGCTGAGTGCCGAAGTTATTGTGCCAATTGGACTGCAGGACAGTATTGTATGTCACAAGGCGGAATGCCGAACTTATTTTGCCCATCAGACTGCAGCACAGTATTGTATGTCACAAGGCGGAATGCCGAACTTATTTTGCCCATCAGACTGCAGCACAATATTGTATGTCACAATGCTGAGTGTGGAAGTTATTTTACCCTTCAGACTGTAGCACAGTATTGTATGTCAAAAGGCTGAGTGCCAAAGTTATTTTGCCCATTAGAATGCAGCACACGTTTGTCGTTAAAACTCTAACTAACGTCGAAGGATAACTTGCACACAAAGACAGAACAGGAGGACAACTTTTCTAGTACACCATTTTGATTTGTAATATTTCCGTTTTCGCTTAAGTTTCATCTTCAGCTCTTTTATTTTCTATAAATGATAGAAATATACAAAACTTTGTACAAAAAAGCTGAACAAAAACAGGTATATAACACTACTGCAGAAGAAACCATTAAAATTCCATGAAATATCCATTAAAATACCATTCATATGCCATTAAATGTCATAAATCCATTAAAACTACCCATTATTTTTTGTCAGAAATTAAATAATGGTTTTGTAAAATATGCCATTAAAATAAAAATTAATGGTATAAAATAATGAAAAAACCATTAATTAATCATTAAATTGACTGAATAATTTCTCTTTTCATTAGATTAATGGGCATTAAAATAATAATGGGCATTATTTACTGTTGAAAAATAAGTAATGGCCATTAAAACAGACACACATATCAAATTAATGACCATTTATTCAAATCAAAGTCAATTTCATGGCTATTACATTAACTGTTTAAAATTTGATGGTTGTTATTTAGTAAAACACATAAATTAATGCCCATTAATTATATGATTTATATATTAATGCCCATTACTTTACAAAATTTATATATTAATGCCCATTACTGTGCATGGCTTATACATTAATGCCCATTACTTTATACGATGTACGTATTAATGCCCATTACTTGACTTAATTTATATATTAATGCCCATTAATTTAAATGATCTATATATTAATGCCCATTTCTGTCCGTGATGTATACATTAATGCCCATCATTTGACATGATGTATATATTTAAGCCTTTTTATGGACTTAATATATGAATTAATGCCCATTACTATACATGATTTTTTTCATTAATGTCCATAAATTTATATGATTTATATATAAATATCCATTGCTAATTTGATTAAATATTTATACCCATTAAGAAAACTGATTTATAAAAAAAATATTGGTAGGTTGTTTTAGCAAACTAAAACGTATACCTCCCCCTTTTTCTGCTTGACAATTCCTTTCATGCATCAAATGAAAAAAATAACATGCACATTTATATATATTAGCATAACGAAATTTACTGTTCACTATGCAACTTCGGTATTTTAGTATTTAGATGTGTCAGGTTTGATTTAAATCCCATGAAAGGTGTTGAAGACTTCTCGCTCGCAAACCATACACAGTCGAACTTTAAAGGTTCGAAAACACAAGGAACCGACGAATACAATTCGACTCAAACGGCTATTCGAGATATCGAGGCCAAACTATTCTTAAACATGTTCAAAGGGACATCCCAAAAAATTCGAAGCATCTGGTTCCAGTTATTACAGTTCGGGCTATCGAAGTTCTATTGTACCCTATAGATCTTGTATATTGAACTGAATTTTCTAAGACATTAAGGGGCACGACTCTTGAAAACAAAATTGTGAATCATTAAAAACCAAACAGCATGCACATCGACACACCATCTTCACACCATGATTATTATATATGTCAGGTTTATTTCAATCACATGCAAGTTATTAAAAAATTCGTGCTTGCAAACTATATATCCTTTATATTATATATTGAATTCAATAATCAAATAGAACAGTGACGTTGCGCACGGTATTGGGCCTAGCGGCAGAAAATACGTCTATCTCTAATATAAACCAGTCTCGAGTTTCAATGTTTTTCAAGATACTAATTAACATGTTATACCCATATATAGCTCGGGAAAAACATATTATTTCTGTGTAATTTTAGATTTTCAATTGTGTGGAATGAAGATTATTTTCATACTGTAAACATGCACATTCACGCTAAAATGCGTTGTCTGACGTAACTCACATAATTACCATGGTTTGATTTTTTCATTGGCGTAGCTTTGAAATTGCCTACAAAATGCCAGCAATTTTATAAACCTATTCTTCTTGCAAGTCCAAATCTGTCATCATATTAAATTTTTCACGGTTGGGCATTTCTATCAAGTCTCAAATGAAAATTAGTCGGCCCTGACACCAGTCCAAATCAAAAATCATAATGAATGACTCAAATTGGGAAGTATTTTTCAAAAACAAATTTAATAAATATCACTAAATTCAATTATCTCATACAAGTTCCCAACTTACAAAATCATTTAATCAGTTCAAATCAAAATCAGACTGGCCGTTCTCCCACAACTCACAATATCGTAGATCTAGCCATGTTATCTGAGTGCCGTTTTTTGTAATATCGGACTCGCCTTTAACAGTTTCGTGCTATTATCTGATATAAAGTAAAAGAAAGGTTTATCAGTTTGATACTGATAAAAAGTTCTAGAATTTGGCTAGGAAATTATAAAAAAATTGGACCGAAAAATATTGTTTTAAGAAAATGGGAATAAATCTTGCAAATCTAGCCAAAATGTCCAATAACGCTTTAAGTGTTTTTAGCGGTGGACGGGACGTTGGGACTTTGACGAAACGGCAATTACCAGCTTTGTTTGTGTAAACCGGAATATTGCATAAAATCTGCATAATGTATTTTGAACCATTTTTGTGCAAATTAAATCTGCGTAAAATAGGAATCTGTATTGCCGACTTCATTATGTATATTGGATCTAATCTTAACCGTTAAATATAATTCCAACTGCAGGCCAATTACACCTCAATATCATTCAATCTTTGATTTAAAGTTTGTTGAAGTTCTATGAATTCCGATATTAAATACAGAATTTGGCGAATGTCTGCATTGGGCAGTAAAATAACAGAAGGCCCACATATTTAAAATTATTAAAGTAAGGTATGAAAACAAATCACCAAACTACGACTAATAATACTTTCGTTTCATCGAAATTCTATTTCGTTAAATAACAAAATAGTTTCCGCTTTATTCAAATTTCTTTTCAAATATAATATTTCAGAGAAAAGTTTTATATCGATTGTACAAAAATTTATATAACATGTCATTTCGTACAAGAAACATCCGAAAACTGGTGTAGAGCACATTTTACAGGAAATAAAAAATAAACAAAAATATTGAAATCATACAAGGACTCAGTTGAATATAATCCCTGGATCGTATAACAAATTATACAATTTACAAGTTTTATCTTTCCATGTCGAAGAACCGGTAACGAAATAATCTTGGATTGGTACTTAAGTTTTTTTTTCAAAATTAGCAATTTTTCCAAGTCCATTTTAAGATTTTGGACCATTTGACCAGAAGTCTGCCATTTTGAACACATACAAAATTTTATAATTAAAAACTTTGTTCACATCACCTAGATCTATTACATGCACCAATTCTAAACAAAAAGTTATTTTTTTCCCTGTTGCTAACAACTGCATGGAAATAAATCTTCAATGGAATGACAGTAAATGGTGCCCTAATTGTACATTTCAACAGTGCAATACGTATAATATATTCTTCCTTTAACCATTGTTTTACCACAGTGAACTCTAAAAATAAATGTTGTATACAAACATTGCACTCTGAAATAAATATATATAACCTGTTTTTGTTTTTGTTTTTGTGAGGGGGGGGGGGTCATGTTTTACCACTGCCAGATTTTTATTTATCATAATTATTATTTTGCATCCATATCAATGTACTTACAATATGCATGTCATGTGTAAATAACCTTAAGCCGAAAATATGCTTGTTTGAATTTAAATTCTTTGAACAAATAAGGTAGGTAGGTAGCCTGGTAGGCAAAGTTATTTTTTTTTAAAATAATTTTATCATGTTTATACAGACACTTATTGGGAATATATTTTACTTTAAAAGTGCTTAACCCAAAACATGATATTAGCTAGCATTTGACCAAAAAGTACCGATAAAATATGTTAGGGTAGGTAGAGGAAATAGGGGATAGAGAAACCTTAAACAGACATATTTCTCGGCATTATATCCGTTTTGAAAATTACTTACATTATGAATTTTTATGAGTAAACTACTATCTTAGATATATTTTTTTTTGCCTAGCGCTTTAATCAATTCGTAAAACATCTATTATTCAATGAAGTATGCGCGGTAAGTTCCTAAATCTGCCAATGCATGTATTAAGTAGTAAATTTCATAGCAACCCCATAGAAAATCCATCTGAATTCCCTGCAAAATTCGTTCTTTTGGGGTTTTTTTTATACCCCTTGGGGCCTCTTTAAAAAATCAAGTTGGTATTGATCTATAGACCACTTTCTTACTTCTTTTTATGAATGAATTGCGCCGGTTGACCTGGGGTCAATCGGCGCAAATTGCGTCACTGAACATTGTGACGTTGGAAAATCTATATTGTGACGTCAAAAATCTCCGGGAAAATTCACGTTGTGGAAGGTCGTCTATTTAAACGTTTTATGTACCTACAGAAAAATAATGTAAAATTACGAGACATTTTTTTTACTATAGACCCCTTTTGAGCCTAAGTTTATTGAAAAAGCATTTAATTTTTGATTTACTTGTTTGAACATGCTGTAAGAAACATACAGAAAAAATGTGCATCAAAATATGGCATCTGACAAAAAAGTTTAAAAATAACGTCTTTTTTCATTTACAACCCTCTTTGGGCCTCTGTTTTTCTAAAAAAAAAATGTAAATCCTACATCAAATCGGTCAAAATACTTCAACTGCACAATCTAATTATCAATAAAATAAAACAGAGCCCATCTGAATACGATATATAATTAAGTCGGATACGCGAAAACCGATTACGGTTCTGTTCCGTTGTTGGAGGAATTTACAACAACAAGTGATTTCCGGTTTTAACCAGACGACAAGTAGGGGTTACAAGCGCGCAATTATTTACAATGCATTTTCCATAGGGGGTTCCCCTGTTTAGCGATAAACTAAAAATAGACGAAGGCTTTTTTTCATCCCGGGAGTCCTGAAAATGACAAGTACTTATATAGATCTTTCGAATTCGAAAATAAAAAATGGGGGGTCATGCGGCGTTTCTTGGTGTAAATTGAGGCTCAAAAAGGGGTATATTGAAAATAATAAAATATTTTTGTGTCGACCAGATCCCATAAAAGGTCAAATTATCACCTCTGGGTTACATTGTTGAAATCAGATTTGCTATAAACCGAATTGTAACATGACATAGTATTTTATTTTAAAACATTTAATTTTATTATCCACCAATCATAGGACTTGTAGTGCTTAATACTGAATACAGCTTTGGGTTCAAAACTGGATACCTGTTCGAAAGTCAATAATTGCGCACATGATACCTATAGAAATATTTATAAACTTCAAAACGTGACATGTCCTACATTTTTAGCAAGCCACACACCAAACAACATCATTTGACGGCATTTCATTAATGTGTCACCTGTTCTGATTTTCAGAGCTTTATTTCCCAGAGGTCACCCCCTGTCCGAAAAATGCAGAAAAAAATTTCTCATTTTGAAGATATTTCGGCGTCATTCAATAACATACTGAATGAAAATGAAATTGAAGCCGCGATCATATGCAGATAGTAGAAGGTCATCCATGTTGGTACCA
>MJUU01044118.1:210707-220984 GCA_002080025.1 Modiolus philippinarum | reverse complement strand
AACCCCCCCCCCCCACACACACACACACACACAAATGAAATAAAATTTGACTTAAAGGAAAAGAAAAATTAAAGAATTTAAGTGACGAAATCAGTTCGTTCAACTTAAAGTATACAGATCTAAAGACAATCATATTAAAATACTTTGCAAAATCAAGATCGGAGATAATAGATAAAGGGTTATCAACAGGTTCTAAAGTTATGGCACGACAGGCAAAACGGACGGATCGACGGACGGAAGTTATCATAAATGGTCTGTTATAAAGTAAGCCAGTCAGAAAACTTGTCAATTTTAACGTTGATATATGTTGTTTATAGATATTATTATAGATATTTTTAGTGCATTTGTCACTTTGTGGTGTGTGGCGATAAGTTGATTTGAATCTAAATCCGAAAGGAAGCCATCTAAAGGCAATTGCATTAATGTTTTGTCAAAATTGGGAGAATGCTATATAAGTTTTTTTATGTGTAACCTCGAAACACAGAATCTCGACACACGGACAACGGATGTTTTAAATTGTTAATCAAAGCTCAGACAGAGTGATAGGTCAGGCGATATAGAAAAATGGACAAGTAATCTTGTTGTGGGGGAAAAATTAGCATGGGGGAAAGATGGCAATACGTATACATATTGCCAGTTTTCCGTGGGGGAAAACTGATAATGATCTCAATTTTCCCCGGGGGAAAAATGAGATCGTTCTCATTTTTCCCCCAGGGAAAATCTAGCATGGGGGAAAAATGACAATATAACACCGGCACTAGCAAAAGCAAGCGGTAGCGTTAAACTAGTAAATGTGTACCCAAACCTCCCCTTTCTCTATCCTGTTTCCCTATAGTATGATAAACATACGACTAAAACCATATACAGGTAGACTATTAACTTCCTTACCACCATCATTGAAAAACATAATTTTGAGAGATGAGTCAAGGATTGCACGCTGTAGGCTAGCTTATGGAACCTACTATCGGGTAAAACACTGTCGCACTAAAAGAATACTCAAATTCAAATCTTGTAGAATCGTCATGTAGTTCAGTAGACATCGGCAGTATCAGTGAGAGGCCATTAAGCATATCCAATACTCGGTTCACTGGACCCCATAGCCAATTTAAATTGGCCAGTCCTGTCGATATTCCCTATTACGTAAAGAATGTGTAAGTTACGTTCTAGTTTTCCAGGATTTTTATCACTTTCTGGTATGTTTTAACAATATTTGGGTAACAAGTGGGATGAGAAATGCTGTTTGCACCTGATATATTTTGATATTAAATGTTCATATTCATAATTTATGAAATATGTAAGCTTTAAAGCCGCTCTTACACTACACCGTATAAAACAAACGTATGAGTAACGGATGAAAATCATTTTTGTACGGTGGTCAATATTTTTGTTCGTTCACGAATTACAATAAAAACGAACAAAAACCGAAAGTATACAGTAAGTACACCGTATATGCACAGTCCTGGTACCTAAAAAAGCGATCTCGCACCGAACAAACACTGGAACCCTACAGGACGTGCACCGATTAAAACGTTTTTATAACGGTAACATACCGGACGAGTACCGAATAAAACGGACTGTTAACGAAAACGTACCGTACGATCACCGAGTAAAAACGAATTAAATGTGTACTATGTAAAACTATCTATATCAAAGACGATACCTGTGTCTTGATCGTTCATTAACTTATTTTACACAGATAATCATTACGGCGTGTTTGACCAATTAAATTCATTTTCCAAAAACGTCACCGAATAGAAAGGCAAGAATGACTGTCGGGTTACTGTTTGGACTGGTGTTACCTGCCCCTGGTTTTCACATGTTACAATATAAATACAAATCAACAAACACAGCAAAAGCAATTAAAAAAGTAGTCTACGGCATCCTCTATTGGATGACCACAGAATAAGTAATCGTTGTAAATTCGTTTAAGCAAAATAATAATGGTAAAAGGAGGCAAAATTTTAAAAGATAAAATGGACAAAATATACAAAGTAAAATATAATAAAACACCAGCTGAAAATCAGAAGAAAAGGTACAGAAAGTATGGCTCAAATTATTGGCTTAATAAATTCTGTTACTCTTCAGCGGTTCAAGTTTTTCTCGTTCTTGAAGAACCATCATTTTGGTTTCCGTCCGAATGCCTCATAGTTGAAGTCATAAGGTCGAAAATACAGGCCTTTCTTTCTGTTCACTTCTTGGATTTTCAGCTGTGTTTTCTTTTTTTTTTCATTATTTTTTTAATATTTTATATTTTGTGCTTATTATCTACTTTTACGATACTTATTTTGTTTATTACATTCAATTTTGTTCATTATACAAAATATATTTTTATAAATTCGTCAGTTTATTCGGTGGTCGTTCGGTTGGTTTCTGCTGTAAGTCCGGAACTTGAACGGTTTATCCGTTATCTCTTCGGTAAAAGTCCGTTTCACCAATTTAATCTACCGTACATGAACGGATGCAAGACGGACAAGTAACGTATATACAACGCATGAGAACCGAACAAAACGTAAACCTACCGTACAGTAACCGGACAATTTGTGCAGTATATGTCCGTTCCAAGTTTTGAACATGTTCAAAATTTTTTACCGTAAAAAATGGACATCACTGTACTTGTACCGTCTACACCGGATAAAGAACGGACGACAAACGGGTATGAACGGAGACGAACGAATATTATTTATTTTTATACGTTCGGCGTTTGTGTAGTGTAAGAAGGGCTTTATAACCCTACTACTGCACCGCGTCATTTGTACCAAGAATTTAAATACTGATACAATTGTATAATCAGAACCAAAAGAGACAAAACCAATAAAGGACAGGGTTTTGGGGGGATGATACTACGGTAGTATAATAAAGAAGCAACAAGGGAATTGATGATTTAAAAAATCAAAGTCAAAAGACATGCTAAAAAAAAACGGCAACAGAAAAAAATCGAGACAAAACAAGGACGTGGGACAACCACAATGCACGGAAATAAGAAAGACGACATTAAAAACTGAGGCACTCATAGTGTGAACTCCAATGAAACCCGGGAGTGACATCAGGTGTTCAGGATGGGTAAGCATGTCCTGCGCCGCTGGCGGCACCCGTCACACTATCAGTGGGTCAATCCAAGGTTGAGTAAAAACTGGTTATGTCAAATCCATAAAGACATGAAATTTAGCTGAAAATGTCTGTTTTCATTTGGGTTACAGACACGTCATATCTGTCAATGATATCATGGTGAGGGTCATAGAATTTTTGAAGGAATGAAAGTAACAAATCAACGACTTAGCAGCTTTTGGAACAGCGTTTTTGCTATTGAAAAATCACTGAATAAACGCCATGCTCGACAGTAACGAATCAGCTGTGAAATATACACTCCATATGCTGGAGAGGTTGGTATTTATTAGCTGCTCAGAAAGGTGTGTTATATGTGATAATCAATCTAAATAACAAAATACCAAAGTTACTGTTAATTTTTTATGCACATGCGCATTTCGACAACTTATGTCTCACCAGTGCAGATTAAACCAAAACATTTGAAAGCCCATTAACCGAAAAACTTGTAAGAGCTGATAAGAGAACGAATAACCAAAAGGGGTTAAATAGAAAAGCCAAAATCATACTTGATGCATTTTGACTATTAAAATCTAAATTGTTTGACAGAGGCATAAAATTTGAAAACCAAAACAAATTTTGCGAAAATTCTTCAGAAGAAAAAATAAAAAACTAAAATGAGGTCGAATGTAAAACTTTATCAAAACATAAAATAATTATAAATTGTACTAAATAGATTGTGTAATTCGACACTTGCAGCTGCAATATAGAGAATTATATCAAAGTTAAAAGGGGGTCTTCCAAAATTTTGCGCTACTTACTTTTCAAGAAGCGGTGTAAATGAAAAGATAGATTTCAAAAAGTCTGAAGATCTACGTTTCTACTCTTTATACTATGTTTCCTTGTGAACAACTGAAATCTGGAGTAAAAGATTTAATTTATAAATGTTTCTCCTGTAAGAACGGCGAACGGAGATAAAGGTGAATTGTTATAGGTAGAAAACAAGCTTTCTTTGTGAAATATGACTCCGAAGATACAGAAGAAGATGTCATTAAATTGTTAGAGATTCTGATAGACAATATATAATGTCCACTTTTCACAACCTGTTTTTCAACAGACTATCGGAATTCCAAAAGCTAAAAACTGTTTTTAGCCAATCTGTTTCTCCACTCTAATGAGGTTTAATTCACCGAGGGCTTCTTTATAATTAAGATTAAAAACTATTCCAATCCTTTTTAATTTTAGCTTCTATTATTTAGATGATATTATGAAGGAAACCTCGTTTTGGCGATTTTCGCCATCTGATCTATCAAAAAGAGCTAAAACATAATGATACTACAAACACTTCACATCGGCCTCATTCCTTGACCTTCATTTTGCATTTGACAACAGAGGTAGTCTACAAACTAAGCTGTATGACAAACGCGATGACTTCACTTTTCCAATAGTCAACTTCCCTTTTCTTTGTAGCAACATTCCTACAGCGCAATCATATGGAGTTTACATCTCCCAACTCATTCGCTCTTCAAGGGCCTGTGGTCGATACGGTGACTTCCGTGATAGAGCCCAGTTGCTCATAAATAGGCTATTTAAAACAAGGGTATATAACCCATAACTTGAAGTCATCACTACAGAAAGTTTACGATTGAAATCACTGTCTTATGGACTACTATGGGGTATCTGTTTCCCAGATGACAACAGGTTTTCCCTATTAAAGCTAAAAATTGCTATTTCGTCTGCCGGATTTTGCTTTAGTACCGAATTTCACATATTCAATATAAGAAGCAGGAGATGGTTATTCTACCGGTGTACCTGATTTCACCCATGGTTTTGTATTGGTCCGTGTTTTGTCCATCTGTATGTGTGTTTCTTTTCTTTTTATACTCCCGCTTGAAAAGTGGGGGTATATTGATGGGGTTATCCGTCTGTCCGTCCGTCCGTCTTTCCGTCCGTCCGTTACACCTGAGGGTACCCATCTCTTATCCTCTACTTCTCCTGAACCAGTGAAAAGATTTTCATGAAACTTTAACACAGTCTTTATGACATAATGTAGATGTGCACCTCCTATTTGAGAATTTGATTTGATTGATTTTTGGGGTTTCCCATAGCAAAACATGGACTTAGCCATTTCATTACTAGTGTGTTCTCATTTCTTATCCGCTACTCCTTCTGGACCACTGGATAAAGTTTCATGAAACTTTAACATGGTCTTCATGACATAATGTAGATGTGCACCTCCTATTTCAGAATTTGATTTTATTGATATTTGCGGTTTCCCATAGCAAAACAAGTACTTTGCCATTACATTATGAGTGGGTATCCATCTCTTATCCGCTACTCCTCCTGAACCACTGAATAGATTTTCATGAAACTTTTAATAACACAGTCTTTATGACATAATTTATATGTGCAACTTCTATTTCAGAATTCGATTTGAATGATTTTTAATTTCTGGAATCAAATGGGGTGCGGGGGTATTTATTAGTTAGCTTTGCTCACAGTTTTTCTACGAAACCAGCTTAGGACCAAGTTATGTAAATTACTTTCCAAATTTTTTTTTTTATGTAATGAGTACAGGTAATAATTTATGGTTCTTAGGCGCGCCAGTGCACATTTCAGAAAGCCTTATGAATGTTGTCTTTAAATTTTTGTACGGGGTTACGCGGGGACACGTTTGTATTTTGTTTTTGTTGTTTTTTTTAGTTTGACCAGGATCCAACAATTTTTAAAGAGGAATCGGCTTCATTTTTTCAATCTGTTATTTCCATTACTCTATGATACTAAAAAATTCCCGCGAATCAACGAGTGTTTTATGTTTAATAATTTCAATGACTACATTGGTGAGAAAATCCCATAGGAACAGAGCCAGTCAGAGTTAATGTCAAAAGAAATATCGATATATTCCAATCAATTAAAACAAAGGATAATTCAAAGATCAAACATGAATGTTATGTTAGGTACTTTTAATTGCCATTGATAGATACGTATATGCATTGTTGAAAAACAAATCCAAACATTAAGAGAGAAAAATGTTTACTTAAGATATTTAAGTAAAACTACTTTCATTTTACATTGTTTGCCTATCTTATTGACACAATCTATATATTTTGGCACAAATTAAGTATTGTTTGTTGCGCAAATGGAAGTTGTTGGTGCAGACGACAAAAATGAATTGGAGTAGAAGCAAAGCTCTGTTTGTGTGTGTGTGTGTGTGTTTTTTTTAAATTATTAATTTTTTTCTTTGTCTTGTTTTGTTTTTGTTTTTGTTTTGTTAATCTGAGGAAAAATCAATTAATCATTTGCTTAATCATTTGGCCTCTTTTACTAAACATTGATAATAAAAAGAACGGATACTATTATTTCAAGTTTTTTTTTATTTCATTTTATTTTTTTCAGGAAAACATAATATTATTCATTGGGAAAATTCCACAAAAATTCGTTTCACGCAGGTATCATAAAATGCAATTTCATACATACCCAATGAACACTTATCTGTATTTTCCGTGGTTTGCATGCCCTGTTGACATGTTTCGTTCAGGATATCTTTGTCCTGTGGTATTCCTTGTATGTTGCAATGTTTTCCCCCTGACAGCAATAACAGGATAGGGATGAAAGATATCTCCATTTTCAATGAAAAAGAAAGAATAGTATAATTAATCATTGATCACAGGGACATGCCAAAGCTTCCAAATTGCATATTATTGATATCTGACATTACCGTCAACACTAGAGTTCTGCAAATATGCAGGTCATGAAAAGTAACGAAAAAATTACTCGAAAAAAGTTATATATTCCATAGAAAATACTTCGGTATTTTGTTTCTTTATCACGACTGGCCGATACCAATGCTGGTGGACTGTTAGTCCCCGAGGGTATTCACCAACCCAGTAGCCAGTGCTTCGTAGCTGGCCCGAAAACCGATTTTATTTGAAAATTTGCCATCACTAAATCTAAGAAATTTTATTAGAACATGAGGAGTATCTCCCTCTTGCATAGCTCTGTCCTTAGCTGATTTTGGCTTTCACTGTTAGATCATGTACTAGTAATTTGTTCTCAATCAGCTTTTACGCATATTTCGGTTTATGGATTACCAAATATTAAGATTTTATCTGCACTGTATCGATATAAGTTGTCGAAATCCGAATATGCAGAAATTTAATTCACAGTAACTTCAGTATTTTGTTTTATTTACCACTCGGCCAATGCAACTCTTGGTGGACTGTTAGTCCCCGAGTGTATTCACCAACCCAGTAGCCAGTACTTCGGTGCTAGCCTGAAAAACTTATTTTATTTGAAAACTTGCAATATCTGAATTTAAGAAATTTTTATTAGGAGTAACTCCCTTGCATGACTCTTTCCTTAGCTGATTGTTGCTTTCATTTTTAGATCATATTGGTAATTTGTTCACTATCAGCTTTTACGCATATTTGGTTTAAGAATTTCCAAATGTTTAGATTTGATCTGCACTGAAGAGACATAAATTGTCGAAATTCGCATATGCAGACACTAAATTCACAGTAACTTCGCTATTATGTTTATTCATTACCACTGGGTCAATGCCTCTGCTGCTGGGCTGTAAGTCCCCGAGGGTATTTACCTGCCCGGTAGTCAGTGCTTCGGTACTGGCCCAAAAACCGATTTTATCTGAAAACTTGCAATATCTAAATTAAGATTTTTTTTATAAAACCTAAGGAATATCTCAATATTACATAGCTCTGTCCTTAGCTGATTAGGCTTTCATTTTTAGATCATATTGGTAACTTCTTCTCTATCAGCTTTACACTTTTTTATGGGTTTCCAAATGTTTAGATTTGATCTGCACTCAAGAGACATAAGTTGTCGAAATGCGCATATGCAGAAATTAATCTCACAATAACTTCGGTATTTTGTTTATTAATTACCACTGGGCCGATGCCACTACTGGTAGACCGTTTTCACCAACTCAGTAGCCAGTGCTTAGAGTCTAAGACTAGGTTCGGTAGGAAATGTGAAGCATTTTATGATCCCCCAAAGGTACTCGTTGTGAAGAGCAGTTAACAAATTAACTCTATAAACTTATACATTTAGATTTGTCGATATATATCCACGTAATAGTAGAAACAAAAATTTTAACAAAAAGTTTATTTTAAATTTTGTATTATTCCTTTGACATTTTGTCTTATACACTTATATATTCGGTGACTTGACGTGTAACATACAATTGAGGGAGATCATAGTGCATTAATAAACAGATATAAAAAAAAACAAATACTTGAAGTATAGATCCCGGGCATAACTGGGGTAGAAGATTGGACCAAAGTTTCGAAAATATTATAATACACTTATTGGGTAAAATGTTGGATATATAAAAACAAAAGCACTTCAACAAGGCTGTCATTCGGTTACGCCGATAAAAATGATCGAGAGGGATTTGTAACGGCGGTTAAGTCTTGAGACCGGATCGTGAGGGATTTGGTGACGCCATCGTGAGGGATTAAATTGACAATTATTTTGAAAAAACTTGATATTTTGAAAAAGGAGAGAACTTACTGGGAAAAAGAAACGTGTCCGTCAAAATGATTATTATCAGACAATCGTTTGGGACCAAAAAATATTTAAAAGGTACAACATGCTGCTCAGAATTACAAAAGGCGACGTTGAACCGTACTGACTTTTTGAAGATTCGTAGCACATTTTTTTGCTCTTTTTGAAAAAATGCCTTTTCTCGGTGTTCGAATTTGTGCTACAAGGTTTATTCCTTATATAATGCTTACTAATTATGGGTTTGCTTTTTGTACTAGGTAAACGATAGATACACAACATATGATTTTGTGCATTTCCATCCAAAAATGATCGTGAGGGATGAGGTGACGAAATTTATGATCGTGAAGGATTAAGCTTAACCATGATTGTTAGAAGAGAAATGTGTTTTTTGCTCTCTTATTCATTTTTGTATATGTGCGTGTCTTTATTTTTCTTTACTGTGCCGTGCTCATGTTATGTCTTTGTTTCTTTGTTTTTCTGATGTTGCCATTGTCCTTGGATTGTTCGTTTAAGACTGACAATTCGGTTCTCACTATGTTCAGCAATATTACGATATCAAAAAGCACATTAAACAATGATAAGATGATATTTTTAAGTATTTTCAAAAGTGCAGTAGTGTTGCATTATTCTTGTTGCCGCTGGAAGCATGTGAATATGTATTCACTATTGAATCAAATTGTCGGATTCCTGAATTCTTGTCGTTTTCGTCTATGGTCTCAAAAAAGATTTAAACTTAATGTTTCCATATGACTAAATACCATAGTTACTGTGAATTTACTTTCTGTATATACGCATTTCAACAGCTTATGTCTTTTCAATGCAGATAAAATCTAAATGTTTGGAAGACCATATACTCATAGATGTTTAAATACTGACAGAGAAAAAATAATCAATATGATCTAAATGTAAAGCCAAAATCAACTAAGGACAGAACTTTGCAAGAGGGAGATACTCCTTAGTTTCAACAAAATTTACAAAAATTTAGATATTCCAAGTAATTCAAGTGAAATGCGATTGACCTAGAATACTGGAAAAGCTCTTAAAGGGACCCGCATAACACACTTTTAACTGAGAAATATGTTTATCAGCATTTCATCGAAATTTGTTTTATGAGCGTGATTCATGTATGCTCTATATACATTTCTGTTATGGTGTAATTGTGCTTGAGAGAATTTCTCATATGGATGCACTAGCATATCTTAAATTTTGACATTTTTATTGTCTTTCAAATATCAAATTGTTATTCTGGCCACCTGTTTGTTGTGCCCACATCTCATGATTTTATTATGCTAAGTGTTTCTTATTTTTATCTCGATAACTGCCCTGTGTTTGTTTAAGTGTTGTGATAGTTTTCTGTTATTCTTTTGTCGGGCAACGGATGACAGCGATTGTACACTTTGCCAGTTAATTTTATGTTTGTTGACAACAATGCATTCATTCATGAATGTTAAGCATGGCTCGACAGTTAGCAATGAATTCCACTCAAGCGGTGCTAGGGGCCGTCTTGAACCTACTATGAGGTATGAGCAAAGCTCAATGTTGAAGGCCTTATCGTTATTTCAAGATGAAGAACAACAATAGAAGCTTTGTTCCATTGCTTTATATTTAATGTATTTGTAGAGGTTTGTCTCATATAAAGTTACTCCATATCCCTTCATTTCTTATTTTAGGTTTCAATTTTATTTTTTGAGGCACACCAACCTTCCTTGGAT
>MJUU01044118.1:173416-210549 GCA_002080025.1 Modiolus philippinarum | reverse complement strand
AGTATACCGCACGGTTTCGGACCAAATGTAATGAAGTTCCGTCATGACCTAACGAACATTTTCCCCATTACACTTCATCAGCTACCTTTTACGGTTTTCGAGTTTAAGCGATAACAAGGTTTTTTGCTTTTGGGGAGATAACTCCGTAACGGAAAAAAATTTCGACTAGCAGCGTAATGTCCGAATAGCCCTTTACTGTACAATATTTGTTGCAAAAGACCATTACGACATGTCGCGAACTGTCTCTGGCAAATCTGTTTGAAAGATGGCGGAAGAAAAAAAAAATTATAATAATCAGACGAAATACAGTAAGGTCTTCCCGAAGGTTCGGGAAAGACCTTAAATATGTGAATTCATTGGCGTGTCCCCTTTAATTGTTTATTTTTCTCCAGTAAATACTCTAAACACTCTGGCATCTTTATAATAAAAACGTGAACGTACTTTCTTTTGAAAATGGCCCTATCGCACATTCTTTCTTATGCCAAAGATGGTTTATACCAAGTTTACGAAAAAAATTATTTTCTCCTCTAAATACTTATTATTAAGAAGGTTCACTCGTGATGTTGTTTATTTCAAGGATTTCTCAAAACCTTTTTAAATTGATTAAGCATTGTAGACCTTATGAAACGGTAAAAAGAAATATATAGGTCAGTGTGCTATTAAAGGAGATATAAGACATAATATTTAAGGTAGTTCGACACTAATACACGGCGCATTCGATTGGCGCATTTGCGAAACACAAGTCGGATGCGGAATTGACTGGATTTTCAAGCCGGAATATTCCTTATTTGGCATTTTCACTGTGACGTCATGATAAATTGACATACACTTTCCCGCGAATTAGCTCCCTTTTACCATAAATATTGCCTGTTTCGTAAACTATATAAAATATTTCTAAATCAGACGGTGACATATAGATTTTATCAGCTCAACTTATAGCTCAATTATATACCCCTGAAATATCAAAAAATAAAAAAAAATCTATCTGATGTTTATTTTATATGAAAGCTGAACAATAAGCATGTTCTCATAGTTCCCTATATATTCTTTGTAAATATTGCTGAAAAATACTGAATTTGGCCTGATTTTCGAAGACTGATTACAGGAAAAGATGATCGGTGACATATCTTTTTTATTTTATTTTTTTAACAAATGGGCTAAGAACTACAAAATATCTTAAAATAAAAAAATCTGTCTGATATTTTTATTACGCTCGAACTACCATAAATTTGGTGGGAAAGATTTTCTCTTGATTTTCCCTTAATTTAACATCAGGACTATTTTTCTATTTTTTGTTTTGTTTTAAAAGCTACGACGTTATATCAAGAATTTTATGAAAACTTGTCAGGTTCTTAATTTGGACTACAGAAGACATATTCGTGAAATAAAAAGTGGTAGTTCTTGTACAAAATTATTTAAGCCAATGTACTGGAGAAAACCAGAGGAGTTCCGAAATCTTACACGAATTCAAAAATATGATGAGTGAGCCACCTTAATCTGATGACTATGTTTTTATACATACTACGTTTTAAGATATACATGATTATTCGGTCCATCACAGGCGTTTTGAGGCAGTAATATGCCCTCATCTCACTACATGTTTGGCTTTTTCAGTTAAAAAAAGTGTATTCAAAAACCTATTCGACACAGAATAATTACTAATTACAAAAATTTTCTACATCAATATGGTATTAAAATCATAGATTTTGCATGAAATTATAATTGTAGTTGCCTATGAAAATGTGGAGGTATGTTACAAACTGCAGGTATGAATGGGTAGATTTAATGATATTGCATATGGTGGTCTTTTTAATTGTATTATGTAGATGATGTTTTTCAAACTCTAGATTAAGGAGACAACTGAAACACGAAAACAGTATCATACTTCGACTCTAAAATCAAAACATTATGACCACCTTGATGTTTTCGACTTTCCATTTTTGAGCAGCAAAGTATGGGGGGGGTGTAATAACAAAATTACCGAACAGAATGGTCAAGTGACAATGTGCAAGAAGCAAAAAGAAAAAAAAAGGCTGTTGGAAAACCACCTTGAAATTTGTCAACCGCAATGGTGCTGACTTTGTACAGGCTTTTCAAAAAGAAATAGTGGGTTGAACCTCCCTTCCAATATGATGTCTATCTTTCACGTTTCGGAATTCGTTGGCCAATGTATTCACAATTCATTCACTTTTGTAGGCTGTACGGCGATTTGCCAACAGAATAAAATTCCTGTCTCTTATTTTTTTTCTTAAGCAAAGCATATTTTTACAAATAAATTCAGATTTCTTTTTTTATTTTAATGTGGAATATTTTTCCCCAAAACTCCCCAAAAGGTTAAAACGAAAAATGTGTCAAAGCTGAGATATACCACCATTCAGTTTCAAAGCCTGGACTCTAATGTGTACAATGTACATCTCAGAATGAGAAAGACAATTCATCTTACCAAAATGATGCCTACCTGAATGTTTATCATTGACCTGTATCTGTTCTATTTTATGTGATCCATGTCCCGATCTATGTATATTTGACAATTTCATCAACGAAATTGCTGTTCTGTAATAATTACGTTCTATAAGAAATATAAATTTGGAAAAAAACATGTATGTGTATAAAAGTTTGCCATTTGTGGTTTATATCAATTTTATATATTTTAAGCAATAACAAAATACTGAAGTTGGTGTAAATTTAGTTTCTGCATACGCGCATTTGTACAACTTATGTCTCTACAGTGCAGATCAAATCATTTGGAAATCCATAAACCGAAATATGTTTAAAGGCTAATAGAGAACAAATTACCGAATGATCTGTAAAGGAAAGCCAAAATCATCTGAGGGGATACTCCTTAGGTTTATTAAAATTTCCTTAAATTTCGATATTGAAAAAAATTATAATAAAATCGGTTTTCGGACCAGAACCAAAGTACCGGCTACTGGGTTGGTGAATACCCTCGGGTACTAATAGTCCAACAGAAGTGGCATTGGCCTATTGGTTATAAATAACAAAATACCGAAGTTGCTGTGAATTTAGTTTCTGCAAATGCAGGAAGTGCAGCGTAGCGAATTTTATGTCCCATAATCCATTTTTAGGTATAACTAGAAGAAATATCCGGCACACGAACTCTTAGTTGCTATGACAAGTTGAAAGATAAGTATTTCCTCCATTAGCCTAAAATGAACAATCCCAGGACATTGGCAACATCGGAAAAACAAAGAAACAAAGACATAACATGAGCACGGAACAGAAAAGAAAAAAAAATGAAGACATACACACATACACAAAAATGAACAACACGGACCCAATTAATGGATGAGATCATGTGCACCGATATAGTAAGCATCTTCTGCTTCTTATAAGACACCCGCCGTGTTGAACATGTCAACTCCGGTAGAAAAGTCTAATCCAGTACAGGAAAAACAAACTTTAGTGGCAAAAAGAAAGATCTGTTGTCATCTGGGAAACAGATATCCCATTGCTGTCCACAAGGTCGTGATGTCGACCGTAAAACTTCTGCAGTGATGACTTCAAGTTAAGAGTAACATACCCTTGCTTAAGTAGCCTATTTATCCTTTGATGTGAGAAATGATATGTCCAAGTCAAAGGTTGTAGGTAGGAGGAGACAAAGTTAAACTGTGTTCAAATATATCAATCCTCTTGAAGTATCTGTTCATGCGAACCAAATACAACACAGAGCATGTTTTTCATCAAACTGAGGTACAACTTTATTGTCCATTCCCACGTCTATCTCATTCTGCAGAGTACTTCTGCAAAGGCCGTATCCGGTTGATTCGGACATAGCAAGAAGTTAACCTGGAGATATCGAGGAATTCTCCTTACGTTTGGCGAGCGCTATCATTTTTATTCGTTACACAATAAATAAATCTGATTAAATGAAGCATTTATTATATTTTTGCTATTCACTTTTGTATTTACAGTGAAAAAAAAAAAAAAAAAAAAAAAAAAAAAAAAAATTGAAACGGGACATAAGATAAACTGAACAACTATGGCGCTTTTACTTTCAGAAGAGCCACGATTTTTTTTCACAATATGGCGTCATAAAAGTGCCAAGCATCGAGAGGAAGAGTGCTAACAATAGAGAGGTGCTACAATTTAAACTTGACTTTATTTCGAGTTGCATGGTTCAATCAAAACACGTAGGCTGACAAAAATATTGTGTTCTTAAAATAACTGCATAAATCATTTTTCAATTCTTAAAACTTTCCGAAAAAAAAGTCAATTGGGAGAAGTGGACAGAAAACCTAATACTAGTAATTGTTATGTTGAGTAATGATTAAAAATAAAGACATTGAACAAGTTATCTGAATTTTGAAAGCTGGTATATTGTGTAAAATATCATCCTGATCGCTAGAATGTGAATCTTTGCGCTCGCTCGCAGGCATAACCCACCCGTGTGCTTCATATGCTGTCTCACGGGATATTTTACTATATATATATATAAATGTCAATATTGGTATACTTATTTATGTTACATTTCTGTAAACTCATCAACTAAATAAAAATTTTAAGCAACCGTTACAGTATTGCTGATGTTTCATTATACATTGATTGTCCTTGACAAAAGTGCTGTATATATAATACGTGCATGACAGTTAATAATAAGCTTGAACTTTATATTGTTGATATATGGGTATATAACTACCAAAAATTGCACTATAATTAAACCATTACTATCATTTATTCTTCTAACGTTCAAACCAACTCTTGCATTCACTACTGCATTTGTCAATCTACAAAAATTAGGGTGTTGATTGCGTTGATGACATCTATTAAAATGGTTCTGAGTTATTTACAGACTGACATATAGTACTGCGGTCAAGCAAGTGTCAAAACTTTCAGTTTATCGAAATTAAGATTTACATCCCAAGCTCTCTACCTTTCACTGACTCGCCGTCGTACAAAGACAACATTGTATACATTTGTCAGGTTTTCACGTATGATATATCTATAATGTAGACATTTCACATCAATGAATCTAACACATTGTGTAAGCAAATGGGTTGTTAATCTGGACTTCATTACAATAAAAGTTTTGCCACTTCCTTGACCGCAGCAATAAACTAAATTTGATTTTAAACTTAAACTTTAAACATTCAACTTAATTACCTCAGTAACGAATACCGAGGCGAAAAGAGGAACAATTAGAATAAAAAATCCAAATTTTGGTAACACAAGTGAATCAATAAAGGAATAACAACCCAACAATCATTTACATGATTAATGAAATAAAACAATATATATATAAAATTATAGACAGCATATATATATATATATATTTATCAATTATGGACTTTTTACGAAGTCAATATGTTATATATGGACCTGTTAGGTTTATATTGACCGAGGACGAAGTCCGAGGTCAATATATTCCTAACAGGTCCATATTTAACATATTGACAGAGTAAAAAGTCCATCATTTTTATATTACATATGTAGTTTTATGGTATCTCATTACATTTTTGCGGAAGAAAATTTTGTCAATACATCGGAATTTAATTAGAAATAGAACCTTTATTTGAAAGCGGGTGTGGATATGCCATCATCTAGAATGGGTTATTACATAAGTGCTCATAGGATAAATAAATGCTGACATTTCTCTTATATTTGCAAATAAAAAAACAAACAAGTAAGCCTTTTTATAAGCGTATTTACGTGAAGTGTGCAATAAAAAACATGTGACAAATGTTATAGATTTCAGTGCTTGCTCTGTAAAAACATTTAATATCCTCTTTTATTTCCCCGGCGGAAACTCCCATTAATTTGTAAAGCGTTTTCCAATATTTATTAAAATATCTTTTCATAATACCTTTTCTTAGTGAAAAACTTTAGTCTGAAAGTCCAACCAGACATGTAGCGTCAATAAAACTAAAAATAGAAACATAGCGTCAATATACTTAAAAATAGAAACACGGCGTCAATATACTGAACATTCTTAAAATCACGTGAGCGTATTAGCCAATGAGATTAATAGGAACTTATACCATATGTAATATATATATATATATATATATATATATATATGTGTCATGCAAAGCTATGTTCTAACATGATATTGAATTACTCGAAAGCCGAAGGCAAAGAGTTGTTAAAACCATTCGAGAGATGCCACATAAGAGACAGTCCTATTAACGTATTCCAGGAGCTACATGCTTCCGATCAAAAATAGTGCCCAAATTTCTTTCAAAATATGTTTTTTGTAAGTCGGTGTTGCTATATAAATACAATAAATACCAAAGTTGCATCATAAACGGCAAATTTCGTTACGCTGTACACGTGTTTCAAGGAATAACCTCTAATCAGCAGCATTAAAATCAAACGATTTGGAAAGCCAAAATACAAAAGTAGTAAAAAAGAAGTACTCATTAACAAAAATATCAAAATAGGCAGCCAAATTCAGTACCAAGGACATCTACCGAGTGTGATACACGGAATGAAGCATTACTATTTTTAAGGGGTTAGAATTTTGATGAAAACGGTAAATTTTTATTTAACGCAAGGTAAATGTTTTCATGTCAGTCAAGTGTGACTTTTGGGCTGGTGAATACCCTCGGGGACCTATGGTCCACCAGCAGTGACATCGGCCAAATGGTTTCAAAATACAATAAATACCAACGTTACATCTACCGAGTGCGATACAAGGAATGAAGCCTTAGTATTTTTAAGGGGTTAGAATTTTGATGAAAACGGTAAATTTCTATTTATAAAATTGATATTAACATATAGTATATAAATATTCACAGTATTTACGTCCCTGTCTCTATCAAGAAATTCAGTGCTCCTGTCGCGTAGTTATTTGTCAAAGAAGAAAAAAACTTTTGTTTACTATGTCATGTGTATACCTATTTATAGCAATGGATTCGACACACTTGTAAATACGGAATCACACTTTCCGGTTATTTTCACGTATTACGGAAAATATATAAATTGTACTTTGTGTTCATGTTAATTGAATTAGTTCTCGAATCTACGGAGGTATTTGTTTACCTCGATTGGCTATTTAGCACATGTGTTGTACTGAAAATTACTCCTTTCGATTATTTTCACGTAATTACGGAATTATCTGCGATTTTTTTTAATCACTTTTTATAAATTGTACTTTCTGTTCTCGTTGTTCGAATTAGTTCACTAATTTCACAATTAAGTAATATATGTTATTTAGTTATTTTCTATGAAACAGTTCTTGGATGACTACGAAGTTTTGTCGGGTGTAGATTTTTAGGGGTTTCGAGTTTCAGCTCCATCGGAGCTTAGATCTTTTATATAACGGGTATTTTAGAAATTTTGAAATGTTGTCTTCCTAACGTTTGATTTCTATTGAAATTTTCAAACAGCTGAACTCAAATTACCCTAAATTTCTGTTGTTTAGTTAATGTAACATTTTGTTAAGATGTGTGAATTGATATATTGGTTCATGCACATTTAGTATTGCTGCGGTCAAGGGAGTGGCAAAACTTTCAGTTTACCGAATTAAGATTTACACCCCAAGGTCTCTACCCTTCATTGACTCACCTTCGCGCAAAGATAACATTGTATACATTTGTCAGGTTTCCACGTCTGATAGATATTTCACTTCGATGAATCTAACACAATGTGTAAGAATGGGGTGTTAATCTTGACTTGATTACAAAAAAACTTTTGCCACTTCCTTGACCGCAGCAATATATATCTCCTCATGATACAACTTATTTGACAGAAAAGGAAGGATATATCTGTATTGATGTTAATCATTTTAACAATATATGTCTCACTGGTGACACCAATATTTGATATTTTCGTAAAAATTAATATTTCGATGAAAACACAAATAATGGACCCATTTCTCTAAGTCCAGCATTCATTTTAGACGACAAATTCAGAATATAATTCCTACTGTAAAATTCTTTATTCTTTAGAGCTTATATTGCCTTTGACTCCCAAATTTAAATGAAATTGCGGCACCCTATATAATCAGCTGTCCGTCCGTCCGTCTGTCTGTCCGTCAGCGTTTTCTATGTTGTACGATAACTCAAGAATACCTTTACCGATTTTTATGATTTTTTTACTCAAAGTTACGCTTGACTTAAGAAAGCTGCCTTTCGTTTTTGAAGAAAATAGGAAAATGATTTTTTGGAAAAACTTAATTTTTTATGAGAATTGGCTCTATGTCGTACGATAACTCAAGATTACCTCCAGGGATTTTAATAATTTTGATACTCAAGGTTAAACTTGACCAAAGGAAGCTCCCTTTTGTTTTTGCAAAAAATCTGAAAATGATTTTAGGCAAAAAACTTCATTTTCATACGAAAAAGTGCATATTTTGAGAATTCGCTCAATGTCGTACGATAACGTAAGATTGCCCTCAGGGATTTATATGATTTTGATACACAAGGTTGGTCTTGACCAAAGGAAGCTCCCTTTTGTTTTTGAGGAAAATCCGAAAACAATTTTTGGGGAAAAGCTTAGTTTTTAAATGAAAAAGTGCATATTTTGAGAATTAGATCTATGTCGTATGATAACTTAAGATTGCCTTCAGGGATTTATAAATAACAAAAATACCGAAGTCACTGTCAACCCATTTTCTGCATATGCGCATTTCGACAACTCATGTCTCATCAGTGCAGATAAAACCAAAATATTTGGTTGGAAGTCCGTCAACCAAAAACGTGTAAAAGCTGATAGAGAACAAATATGATTTTGATACTCAAGGTTGAACTTTACCAAAGGAAGCTCCCTTTTGTTTTTGAGGAGAATCTGAAATCAGTTTTAGGGGGAAAACTTAGTTTTTATATGAATAAGTTCATATTTTGAGAATTAGCTGTATATCGTACAATAAATTAAAATTGCCTTCAATAATTTTTATGGTTTGATACACAAGGTTGGTCTTGACCAAAGGAAGCTCCCTTTTGCTTTTGATGAAAATCCGATTTCAATGGAATTCCGCAAACAGGTTTGTGGGACACACAAGGGGGCGGGGCCGTTTCTGACTTTGTCAGTATTCTAGTTATTTTATTTTTGAAGTTTAATTGAGCAAACTACTGTATCGAAAAATTCTGATGGATTTTGCTTATACCCCGAATCACCTTATATTTTCAATATTTCTTCTTTAGTGACAAACAGAATCATCAAGTCGTTTGTTTGTATAGTAAGTGGACATGGATATCTGGGTTCCAGCCTAAGAGAAGCGGAAGTGCCAAGTAATTTACACTGTATACTTTTGTGTTTACAATCCACAAGATGTCGTGCTGCTGACTACAACAGTGTAACCAGAGTGTGTAATCTTAAAAAGATAATTGACACTTTAAGTTTCTACCAGGAATCAAATGCCTTCTACAGACAATCAAATACAAATGTCTATTTCATTAACTGATATTAATATGTAGGCTCTCAAATGAAGTTTTTTGTGAGCAAAGTTTAACACTTTTATTGCATTAATACATAATTTATTAATCTTTTTTACATATTTATTTTTCAGCCATTCACCGCACATAAAGGGGGGGGGGTGGTGGATCCAAGAAAACGAGTTTAACCCCACTGCAATTTTTGAGCCTGTCCAAAAAAAATATATTATCTTTGAAAAAATAGAAATAAGGGGACGACCAGTTGATTTTTAGGCGTGGGTTTTGGAGATTTTGTAAATAAATCATTTAATCTTGGTCTAAGTGAAAAAAATATTTTAATCCTACTTGTCATGGAAATAAATAATTTATTTGTTCAAAATTTTCATGAAAATAAATAAATAATTTTTGTAGGCGAAGAAAATGAGCAAATCTATAAAATGTGGACTTTTGAATGAAAGGAGTAAAGGCACGTTACACGATACACGCAATGAACGTAGAACGTTACATGATACACGCACACGCTTTACACGATGAGTGCACGATGAGCGCTAATTTGGGAACGTTGAACGTTTCCATCGTTGTAATATTAAAGCAGTAAGGGCTCTATGACAGGTCAGAGCAGTCAGGATACTATGACAGGTTTGAGCGGTCAGGGCTCTATAACCAGAACAGATTAGAGCAGTCAGAATTCTATGACAGGTTAGAGCGGTCAGGGCTCTATGACCAGAACAGGTAAGAGCAGTCAGGGCTTTATGACCAGAACGGGTCAAAGCAGTCAGGATTCTATGACCAAAACAGGTCAAAGCAGTCAGGGCTCTAGAACAGTTCTAAAGTTAGTTTTTATGACTGCTCTATGACGGGTCTAAGTTAAATTGAAAACGGTCTCAAGTTAACTTAGAAGTCGAGAGGTTATGTCTGCACCCTACTGTTTTTTCATTTTATTTTTATGAACATTAAACAATTTCTTACGACAGTTCTTTAATCACATAAACTTTCTGAGGACTTAATAGATTTTAATTTAATTTAGTCATTCTGTTTTTATTTTCACTGCGAGATTTCCTCCGCGAAAACATTTTCCACCGCATTAGGGACTATTTTTCACTTATCCTTGAATGCTAGAAATAAAAAAAAATCCTCTTTTGTATCTCAAGATGTTTTGTTTCCCTATAAACATCAGTATCTTACCTTGATCATCTGAACGACGTTGGATCAATTTGATTTTTATCTTTCGGAATGTGTCGGGAACTTTTCTTCAATTTTTTTTAGATCTTTTTGATGTCTCAAAATGTAGTAACCATAGCCAAAAAAGAAAAACATCGCAGTTCGTTACAAATTTCAACCTTGAACCACCCCTTGAAAAAAAAGGTAACTCAGAATTTGATGAATTAGAGTCTTTTTTTTCATTTATTACGTCAGTGTGATCACTTGGAAGTTTTGACCATTTGATCAAATGTTGTTGCGGGGATAAATTTTCAAGAGTGGATTTAAAGGTAAGGATCTGAATCTTTTAGCAGACCTCTGATTAGTAATGATACATTGTGTATGTATATTTACTCTCTTTTGGTGCTAACCAGGGGTCTGATCCTGCTGCCTTCGTCCATCCGTACGTCTGTCACACTTTTTTGATAATGTTTTTGGTTTAGGTGTAAATTTCTGGTAAAAGACATTTTCCACTTCAGCGGCTTTCTGTGAAACATGCAAAATGCCCGATTCTATGTAAAAAGTCATTAGATCTAAAATGATGCCAGCGTGAATCTGAATTGATGCAAGTGTAAGAAATCTTGGCAACTTTGCAAATATCAAACATGCGACAATAAGTAATCAGGAAGTTTTTGGTATTGGATGATGTAGAATAAGCTGTCATCGTAAATGTTTTATTTTAACAATACAATGTTGTATTTGCAGACTTTTTTAATAGTTAAAAAGGTTCCCGGGCAATAATTCTAACGCATTAAATTAACAATGAAGGGATATGGAGTAAATGCAAATGAGACAAAATCTCTACAAATACAAGGTAAAACACAGCAATGGCAATTTTATTCAGGTAAAAGGGCTATTTCCTAGTCTTTTAAGATCAATTACTTAAACTCTTCAGCTGATAACATTACTGCCTAGCCATTAGCTTATTGTATAGGAAATAGGCTTAATACCTGAAATTTGCTTGGTTTAAACATATTCATTTACAAGATAAGGAGAAAAATATATGACAACATTATAAATTTGTGAAAGGATCGGGAAAACAGCTATTAAAGCTTAAATATGCAAAAAATCTGTCATTCACAATAAAATTATTATCAATTGATTTAAAAAAAGTCATTTCTAAGCGTGTGGTGCTAATAAGACTGTACATTTCTTAACACCTGTCCTTTATTAAATCTTCGAGTCATCTTTTCTGCTAGTCGATCGCGAGGATTTGTAAAAATGCGTTTCGGACTTATATCGAGTTCCTATCGTTGTCCATGTTTGTCTTTTGTCATTTTATTGTTTTTCTCGTGCGGTTCCCTGGTGGATTGTGGCATGTGATTGTGGTTTACGGCCATTNTAGGTGTTTCCTGTTATCTTTCTTATATTAATTATTGATTGCTCAAAGTGAAGCCTTTGAAATTTAGTAAAGGTTAAAATTTTATTTTGAATTGTATTCTATCTTTACATGTACAATACAAGTAAGGTGTATGTATACAAGAACCTAAAGTTACGACAATTTTAAGCAAATTGTCACTAAAGCAATCACATCAAGGACGATGGAAGCAAAACGTGGCTGAGTCCCTTATCTGAAAAAAATATAAAAAAAGACAAATAAAAAAACACACAAAAACATCATTATCTAATGGCATTAAGCAAAACATACATGTCTATATAAAAAGAAAGGAAATGGGGTAAATGTCAAGGAGACAACATCCCATATCCAGGTTAAAACGACCCAAAACAAAACATCTAGGGGTCACCATATGGTCTTCAACACAGTGAGGAACCTCACACCATAAAGTAAGCACTAAATGGCCCCGAAAAGGTAAAAAAAGTGAATAAATCAATGGAAAC
The DNA here is from genome assembly GCA_002080025.1 of Modiolus philippinarum. Lineage (NCBI taxonomy): Eukaryota > Metazoa > Mollusca > Bivalvia > Mytilida > Modiolidae > Modiolus > Modiolus philippinarum. Next base: position 198,178 of record MJUU01044118.1, on the reverse strand, counting down.
AAACCACATCCAATAACCAAAATATCAAGAAACTAAAATTTTATAAGAAGACAAGGACAAGCCATGTCTAATACATCAAAAGTTAAAAGTTAAACTTTAAATGAACAGTTTCCTGCGAAATAAAAAAGTAAGACCTAAAAATGACGTTTCATTGCAAGTTCTGGTTTTTTTTAGATTACTAGAAGATGTCCGCGAAATCGAGGGAACATCTTTAACAATTATTAAAAGATATGAAAAATCGAAAGGCTTCTTCCTGTAGTAGTATTTGATATAAACAAGGATAAAGATCGAAAGGCTTCTTGCTGAAGTAGTCCTTGATATAAACAAGGATAAAAGGAAACATCTACAACGGCTGAAAATTACAATCAAATGCCACAATCTGCCAGGGAAAACCAAAAATAAGACAAAAGACAAACGTAAACAACGATATGAACTCGGGACAACCGGAATTGGTACCGGCACCAGCAAAACCAAGCGGTAGGGTTAACCGGTTTATTTGTACCCAAACCTCCACTTCATCTATAAACTAAAGTTTATATTGCTGCGGTCAAGCAAGTGGCAAAACTTTCAGTTTACCGACATTAAGATTTACACCCCAAGCTGTCTGCCTTTCATTGACTCGCCCTCGTGCAAAGACAACACTGTATACATTTGTCAGGTTTTCACGTCTGATATATCTACAATGTAGACATTTGACATCGATGAATCTCACACATTATGTAATCTTGACTTCATTACAATTAAAGTTTTGCCACTTCCTAAACATACATGTACGAATAAAACCCAATATATGTAGACTACTAACTCCATGACACAAATCTAGAAAGGAGAGAAAATTACAATACGTTATTTTGAAGATGGATCAAGGGGTGCTCGCCGCTAAACTATCGGTTAGCTCAAGGAGCCTAGTCCGCTGGTAAAAGACTGTCGCAATACGGAAGAATAATCAAACTCAAAACTTCTCGAAGGGTTTGGTCAACAATCACTTATTTTAGTACACATCAGCAGTATCACTGAGAGGCCAGTATGTGTATAAAATTTTCAGGTCTCTAGATCTCGAGGCTAATATAACGATTTCAAGTATTACGAATGTAAAGAATGTAAGTTACGTCCCAACTTCTCTGGATCCTTAATTGGTTCTGGCATTTTTATCAATATTTCTGTAAAAAAGAAAATTAGAAATGCCCATAGTAAGCTGTTTGTGAGTAACACCATATTTAGATGTTCATATCCATTATAATACTTCTTAAATGTATTCAACAACTTATGAAATCTGTTACCCTGTTGTAAAAATTTAGCTGTGATAGTAATGTTACGTTCATTAAGATCGTCAAGAGTAGAAATAACGCGTGTGAATCGTACAAACCCCGTGGGATGGAGCTAGAGAAATGTCGCCGTCAAGAAAAGAGAAATCAAAATCATCCCTTTTATCATATATTTTTAGTTTTTATTTTACCGGAATCAATAATGATAGTTAGATCAAGAAAAGGGCAGAACAAATGAACTGCATTTAATACGTTATTGGATTTATTCAAATTATGTGGGAAAAACTGTATAAAGTGTAGAAAAATCATAACTGTCAATGGATGAGACTGATCTTTGAATAGATTGTAGTTTATCTAAAACTTCAATAGAATTTTCACACTCCAAGAGTTTTGATAAGTTTTTTTCACAGTATTTAATAACCATTTTTATACAGGTAATTGGACTATTTAAATGGATGGATAAATTTGTTGTAGAACACTTACTAGAGGCCGAAATAAAACGATGCTTGTAGGGATTTTTGTGAAGCTTAGGAACCCAGTACATAGAAGGCAAGGTGTTATCTTAAGGTGGAACTTAAAGCATAACTGTATCCTAATAATGATTTTTGGTAAACGTTTTTTCGTCCCAATTGGTACGTCAAAACGTGTTTAACTTGTCCAGTCCGATTTGTTGGACGTCGATTTAGTATTTCTTTCACACAATAGCAACGTTTTTGGAAGGCTTGTAAACATGTGCAAACACATGTTTTACCAAGATCCTTAAGTTTTGACTTGATCCTATTAACAGACAGTTTAGGACGTGTCTCAATATAATTGTCTTTATAAAATTCTATTCTTTTGGTGACCTTGGTAATAATTTTATCTTTAAACAAATTTAGAGCATGTTTGTCTGCACTTTCTCGTTTCTAACATTTTTTACAATAATTGGGTACTGTGCCTTTAATTATATCAGAACATATGGTTGCCAGTTTAAGCATCGGAAAATAAGCTCTGGAGTTGCCATAGATGGCTACAAGGCAGGGGTTCAAATCTAACCATCGACCTTGCTGGATTTTCCGATACTTACAGATTTAAAAGATTATTTACTGTTGGCATTTGGAATAATATTCTACCTTTGCTTTCAACCTTACCAACACATTATCATTCATATTATAAAGAGTTGTGTGCAACACTGTTATATATATATATACTTATGTTTCTTATCTGTCGCAACCTTATCCTTCTTCCATCTATTTCCTACCCACCTAATATCCATCGTGTACTATGTTACGACTAAGATTTCCTACGAGGAGGAATGACCCGGTTACCGAAAGCTATATTTTTACATAGCCTAGGTGGTAGAGTGGTTTAGGGCGCTGGACATGTACAGGTGGTGTTGCCATAGATAAATACAAAGCAGGGGTCATATCCTGCTGTAGACCTTGCTGGAATTTCCGAAGCTTACAGGTTTAAAAAATGATTTTCATCACTGTTGGCATTCGGAATCATATATTCTACCTTTGAAACTAATTTTTAAGTCAAAACTGTAACACTGCGTGTTAGTACTTCAATCAACGATAACCGGGGAATTCAGACATCAGTTGTGTATTAGTTTTGCCCGAACCGAATGCAAAAAGTGAAGGTTTCATGAAAACTCTCAATTTGAAACCAGTTGACATTGTGACATCATTTATTAATTATTAGATAATAGCTACCTCTGTTTTAGTGCATAATAGATCCAAAATTCCGTGTGTACGATATGCTGCAACATGCAGCTGTCCTTTGTGCAGTAAATTTTAAGATTAATATTAACATAAGTCTCATAGACTCGTGAATAAATTTCAATCGAAAGTGTTCAACGAAAACAGCTGCACCTTGCAGTTTTATACCTTTTGCTTTTTTCTTTCTTTTTTTTTTGATGAGACTACATTGTATGTCATTTCAGATGGATTATTTTTTAGTGATACATGTTTGGCGAATTTAGAGGACCAGTGTCCCGACAGACAATTATAGTGATAACTATGTGGGCTTATTGTGCGCCAATTTTAGGAGATTTATTCCTTCAATGCAATACCTAAATTTTTAAATGTTCGGTAAAAATAAGGAGCACCTCCCTCGTCTAAAGCCCTGTCTTTAGCTGATTTTGGCTTTAGATCCTATTGTTTTTTTTTCTCTTCAGCAGTTTTTAATACATCTTTCGGTTATGGTTTTCAAAATGTACTGAAGAGACAGGAGTTGTTGAAATATCCATCTGCAAAAACTTGGAAAAACATTCGGTATTAAGTTATTTACTGATATTATGTCGATGTTGTTGCTTGTAAACTTTTAGTATACGGGAGTATTCAAAACCCAGTAGTCAGTATTTCGGTGCTTACGCGAAATTCGATTTAATATGGAAATCTGCAATATCTGAATTTTTGAATTTTTCTGTAAAACTCGGGAATGTCTTTCTCGCCCTTAGTTGGTTTTGACGTTTAGTTTAGATCATATAAGTATTTTGTGCGATATGAACTTTTTTACATCTTTAAGTCAATGTTGATCTGATCAACACCAAAGAGACATAAGCTGCCGAAATGGTTACATGTACCTGTAAAAATGAATTTACAGTAACAACGAAATTACTTTTTATAAACACCGAGTCGAAGCCTCTGGTAGTGAACTGTTCGTCACCGAGGGAATTCTCTAATTCAGGAGTCAGTGTTTCGGTACTTTATGTGGAAAGTAGCAATATATAAATTTTTTATTTGTCTTGTAAAACGAATAATCATGCATGAATCGCCTCGTGCAAAGCTCTGTCCTTATCTGATTTTGGCTTACAACCAATATCCTATTGGTTACAATGTATTTATTTCTTTCGGAAAATAAGCTCTTCAATCCCCAATTTCAGTTGACATTTCATAGACGATGTCCTTTCGTTCAGCAATCCTCACCTGTATGATAAATTTCATCCTATATACACAAATGAACTCGAAATTTCAGAGTCCACAGATGCACTATCATCAGCATCATAACCTTGGACTTACACCTCTATATTGATAACTCTGGATGTCTGTAAAAAAACTTTACGACACACGTGATGATTTTGACTTTCTTATAGTGACCATTCCATTTTTGAGCAGTGATAGTCCCACTTCTTTGGCATACGGGGTCTTCATTTCACAGCTAATTTGTTAAAAAAATGCCTGAACTTTATAAATCAATTTTGTCAACAGAGCGAAATTGCTGTCTAAATAATTATATTGCATTTGTTTCAGTACAGATGTTCTATGATCGTCAATAAGATTAAACATATCGTTACAATGTTTTTGAGTAGATTCAATGTTCATTTCCGAATGACAAATAAAAAACCCACCATGACAAAACCAGACTTTTCATGCATGGGCAGTGTGACGAATGCCACGCGTGCTTGGATCATGTTTACCATTCCGGAGCACCAACAGTTTTAACGGGGTTCACACTGCTTGCTGTTATTTTATTCAGTGTTTTTGTTCATTTTTTTGTTTATTCGTTTTGTTGTTGTCATGCTGTCTGCAATTGTGTTGTATGTTCGCTGTGCTCTTTATTTCTTAATTATTATAGTTCCCCCTTTCTCTCTACTTGTTTCAGTATGCATTCGCCTGCCGATGTATTCAGATTTTATTAAAGGAAACCTAAACATCAGGCATTAATCGAGCTTCTGAAGCAGTATGACTTTTCATATTTCAAATGGTCTTTGAAAATTTTAGTTGTGTTAGAATGGAAAGCAAGGGACTTCTTCGGGAGTAAATGTGTAGACGTAGAAACAAAGTAATATTTTGATTACAATAGACTTGCTGTATTGTTGTTTTTCTTCTTTAATTCTTTCTTTTTTCACTTTTGATGTATTTCTATCTTTAACATTTAGCTACCTCATTCATTTCTAAAGTTTAAAATGTCCCAACGATTCCTACGTACTTCTACTTTTTGTTTTTTTATACTTAATTGACGGGGATTTTTCGATTAGAGGATATCAAAATATTCAGCGGTAAAACGTTGATGTTTTCAATGGAGCGGTAATATAGCGATAAAAACTTACAAGCGGAAGCTTGCATGTATTTGCTGCATGATTGCACCATCAGTAAACAAAGGAGTATTACATGTGATAATTACAAACTGAAAATCATTGTAAATATTACATAACGGTTCCAAATAGCTAAAACACATTATGATCTCATAATTTCGTTGTAGGCAAGCCATATAAATTTAACAAAATATAGTTTTATACTTCTTTGTCTTTCATGTAATTCGATCTGGTCCAATTTAAAATCTCTGTGTTCTGATGCTTCCTTTGAAACACTTTCAACAACGTCAATAATTTAAATCATATAAAACATTTATATTAATTGCATTTACTGAATTAATATCATTGAACTAAACTTAATTTTACATCTGACTACCCTCCATTTTAGATATTGTAATTTGAACAATTCTGTTTTAATGATGAATATATTCATTCTTGCAATGTTTTGTCTGTTTGGCAGTATTCCATTTTTCAGCTGACTGTTTACTCTCCAAGTAACTCTGCATTACAGGACATTTTGGTTGGAGTTCATTATATTAATCATATCTAACTAAAAGAGAGATGAAGTGCAATAACAGGTAATTTACTTATGGTCCTTTAAAAATATTAAGGTAGTTTGGGTGTCTAACACTGAGCATTTATTTTTCGCATCTAAGCAAATAATTCGATAAGAAAGTTGTGGAAAGGTGATTCTAGGAAAGGAAAGCTGAAGCCCCATGGGCGGAGCGATTTGTTTCACTCAGAATAGAAAATTTTGTATTGTATAAAGTGGTAATACCTTGTCTTCTTAACAACCAATAAAGATACTGTAAAAAAAAGAAACGAAAACCAGTTTATAATATAATTGTTGGTTTCATTGTATAAATTGAGAAAACAAATTTTGTAAAGCATGACTATCGAGTGAAACTCCGTTGACTTAACCGTAAACCTAACGTGACGTTTATGTTTAGGTATTCCAACGAAGAATTTAGTGAGGAAAGTTTTATGATTCATCAATTTTCATTGCACAATTACATAATGATAACATGGTGCATGAAGACGCACATTAGGTGTTGTATTTAAATTACAACTCAAACTTTTCAACTGCAAAGTTTCAAATACATTCATAAATGCACGTAGGTGCACGGCAATTTTAACTTTTACTTGTTTTTTCAGTTTTCTTGAATTTTTGTAGTAGTTAATCTTAATTAGTGATCAAAGCGCTGTAAATCCAAATAACTTTGAACCAGTTTTCCCTTAGCTCTTACTAAAACTAGTAAATGCGAAGAAAAAAATACCGGAAGTGGACAAATTGTAATATTTTAATGATGTTAATTTGTCCTTAATCTAAATATTTTGGAGATTAAATGTTTATTTTTATTTATTGAAGCAGATAACTATCTTTTTCGCAAGTGTAATACAACTTTTAACCAGGGGAATGACCCTTGTGTTCTAAGAAAAAAAACAGATAATGGTTCCAAATTTATTTAATTACTTTCAATTATCTGTTCATAGGATCCAGAAATGTTTGTAACATATTGCGAACAAAACAGTTAGATTTCACCCCTTTTTAAGCCCATTGATTTCAAGAAACCTACTTCTTTTAATCCGTTGTGACACATCCAAAGAAAATCCAAGCACTCACTGTGTTGAAGACCATATGGTGACCCCTAGATGTTTTGTTTTTTGCCGTTTTAATCTGGATATGGGATGTTGTCTCCTTGACATTTACCCAATTTCCATTCTTTTTCATGTTCATGAAGACTTTTCAAAAAGCCAATTTTGGATCTATATATAAAAAAGCGTGACCACAAAGTGCAGACAATTATTTCGGAATTTTGCCGTTTCTAATATATCAAGGTAACAATACAATGTAGGTGGCAAATCTTGAGTTTAATGTGTTATGGCGGGCGATTGTCATTTGAATGGAAAGTGGACAGTTGCACAAAGAAAACGTGGACGTTTCCACAAATAATTATCAGTTATACTAGGTTCTCATTATATCGTGGGTTCTATTATATCGTGGTATTCACGTTCATTTAACCAAATTTTAAACTGTGATGTCACCGTTACTACATAGCTACATGTACGTACCAAGATATATGAGCTACCAGTATACCTGTTGTCAGTTAGAAGTCTGTTTATTTATTTTTATAAAGCAATAGAAATATATATATCAAGTATTTATTAAAATTCTTTTTCAACTTTTTAAATTAGGGACCGACCATTTAACCTGGGGGTTATGTTTTTTTTTCTTGACAGAAAATTTTTTTCGCGCTTCGCGCGATACAATTTATTTATTTTTTTCATGTGTATCAACAAAATATTTTTTTTTTTCAAAATTAACATTATTTTTGGGGGCAGAAAGCCTCCGTCAGAATTTTTTTTTTCATCATTTTGGCAGCAAAAATATTTTTTTCACATCAGATCCAGAATATTTTTTTAGAAAAAAAAACCATAGCCCCCCCCCCCCCCNCCCCCCTTTTCAAGTTAAATGGTCGGTCCCTTAGTCAAGTTTCGTATTATTTCACTTGAATGACGTAGCCCAGTTCACAGCTTGTTTAATCATATAAACATAACTGGTGACTTCAAAATGAAGAACAAAAAGGCGCTGTTCGATTGAAAACTTCCTACCATGTATTTGTAAAGAGTTGTCTCATGTGCATTTACTCCATATCCTTTCAGTATTTATACTGCCTTCAGTGGAGGTTGTAATGGTAGATTACCACACGGAGAAAAAATATCACATGAAAAAAAATACCACATGAAGAAACATATCGCCCAAGACAGAGTTTTATAATATTGAACACCATCCACTGAAAGCAGTATGCTTTTAATTATACTCAATGCCTTCATTTCACCTAATTAAAGAATAAATAATACGGTTTCTCATGAAAAAATAATTGTATATTAGTCAAGAATATCAAAAGTAAAACAGCAACACCTGAACATCTTTGTAAACACGTGTGCCCAATAGATGATCAAAACTGGTAATGCTAATTTTTCACCTGAAATAAAAATGAAATTATATTGTTGGACACATTTGGCATGATGCTTTGATTTCATGGTACTGTTGGCTGAAAATACTTTGCAATAATTGCAAAATTCACAAGATTTATGTTCAAATTTTAAAAACCATTCAAACACAGTCGAAACAGTTTTCTTTGGCAGATATCAGTGAAAGTTTTCACCATTCTACCTCTGACTTTTTAAAGCTCAGCTTCTCCAGACAGTACGTTCATTTTGTAGAGTTCCCATTTTTCATATCTGAAAGTTCTGAAATTCTCTGCAAACACCTCTGCAAATTCCATACTGATGTTAGCGGCGACCGTCATATTTTCAGAAGGAGGCTTGGGCAATTTTGTAAATAATAAATTTAATCTTTATAATAATAATTAAATGAACATGTCAATTCCTATGGTTAAGTAAAATCCAGAAGAGGAAAAAACAAAACTAAACTCTTAAAGGGAATCTTTTGTCACCAGGGAAACATTTATTCCATATAAAGCAGTCCACAAAATCGTGATTTCGACCATAAATTTTTTGCAGCGATAACTTCCAATTATGGATAACATTCTTTATTTTTACAAAAACATTTAGCCCAGTCCTTTAATTTCAGCTTCCGCTACATAGACGATGTGCTTTCTCTTAATAATCCTAAATTTAAGGATTATTTACATCAGATCTATCCAAATGAGCTTGAAATTAAAGAAACAACTGAAACACCTACTTCAGCTTCGTACCTAGATCTTTTATTGTATATTGACGAAGATGGACGTTTGAAATCTAAGCTATATGACAAGCGTGATGATTTTAATTTCCCCATTGTGAACTTTCCCTTTCTTAGCAGCAATATACCTACCTCTCCAGCCTATGGAGTGTACATTTCACAGTTGATTCGTTACTGTCGAGCTTGTAGTTTGTACGGTGATTTTTTGAACAGAGCAAAAACACTGTCCCAAAAGCTGCTTAGTCAGGGATTTGTNCAACCTTTGTTAATTTCATCCTCAAGAAATTCTATGGCCGTCACCACAGCATCATTGAAAGATATGACGTGTCAGTATCCCAAATGAAAGTGGACATTTTCAGCTAGATTCACGTCTACCTGGATTTGACTACCGACTTTGATATTTTCCCGGATTTAATCACTCACAGTGTGACGGGTGTTGTTAACAGAGCAGGACATGCTTACCCTTCCGGAGCACCTGATGTCACTCTCAGTTTCACTGGAGTTCACACTGTGAGTGCCTTTGTTCTGAATGTTGTGGTTTCTGGTTCTGTGCTTTGTGTCTGTCTGGCGTCATTGTTTTTGTGTCTAACGTCATTGTTTTCTGTGTTCTCGTTTTTGCCCTGTCTTTGGACTTCGATTTTTGTGAATTTCACCCCTTTGTTCCTTCGGTATTCTACTGCCGTTGTTTCCGTCATTCCGAAATTCCGCCATTCCGTCCGTCACAACGTTCGCAAAGCTTTTCTCTGCAATGGTAAATGATACAATCTTGAAATTTTGTCAGAAGCTCTGTGTAGTCATGCCATATTGTGGGATGCATTTTCAGACCTGTCAGGATGTTACTTCATCCTTACGTCAATTTTTCATTATTTTGTCCGTCCATTACAACATTCGTAATTTTTTTTTCTGCAATGGTAAATGATACAAACTTGAAATTTTGTCAGAAGCTTTGTGAAGTCATACCATATTGTGGGACACATTTTAAGACTTGTGAGGTACTACATTTTGTTTTTACCAACATTGTCAGGTTATTAGAGACTTCAAGATGAGAGCGGGGGTATTACTAGTGAGCATTGGCTCAAAGATCCCTTGTTTGTACTGTCTGTGAGCTACAGGCTCTTGGGAGCCTCTAGTTATTATATAACATTAAGCTGTCTGCTAACATGTATTTTCATTTTAATGTTCACTAGACAGGTAATCTCGACAATCCGACTTTTTAAATCTAAAAAGTTAACATCATTATCTGGACAACGCAACTTCACGATGGCAGGTTCGAGCAACATCTCGACTTCAGGATTAGAATTTGAGATAAGCGATGTCGACTTGTCGAGAAAAATATGTCGACTTATCGAGATATTTTTCGTGACAAATCGACATAAAATGGCATTAAATCGACTTACCAAGAAAATTAAGTCGACATGTCGAAATTATTATGTCGACATGTTGTGTTAATTATATCGACAGCCCAATATCTCAATGGCAGAAATAAGCCTCCATAAAAATGAATAATCCAAGGTCAATGGTAACATCGGAAATTACAAAGAAACAAAGGCACAACATGAGTACGGCACAGAAAAGAAAAATGAAGACACAAACACACATAAAGATGAACAACACGTACCCAATAAAATAAACACATTGTAGCAATCTGTCAAATCATGGTGAAAACTTCTGTAGTGACAATGACAACGGCATTTAGATGGTACGCAAATGGAAACGATGTGTCAAAGACAAATCAAATAAACAAAAATGAACAAGAACGTCACAGAACCTAATGGAGAGAAGATAACAGGAAATACTTACAATGGTAAAAAAATACAATCATATGCCACAATCTACAAGGTATTTGCACAAGAAAGATAAAACAAGAAAAGGATGTTGATACGACATCAAACTGGGTTTTCCTTCACTATTTGAATGCAGAAATACAGTCTAACTTCGATGGGTCAAACACCCAAGGGACCAATGAAAACAGTTCGAGTTACAGGAATGTTCGAGAAATCGAGGTCGAACTATGTTGAAACTTGAACAAAAGGGACCAGAAAAAGGGTTGAGACTTCCATGGTCTTCGAGCTATTGCAGTTCGAGCCATCGAAGTTCTACTGTAGATATTTGTGTGAAAAGCTGTTTAACTTATACCTCCTCTCATTATGTGCAGTGTATGCCATCACTCTTAAAAATCACTGAAAAGTTATTTTACTTTAAAGTCAAACAAAAAGCATATGGTCAAAACATATATAGATTTTTTAGTTCAAAGGGGCTTAACTCCTGGAAAAATTGTACGATGAAAAATCCCCGACAATATGCACATCTACACATGATGTCCTTGCTACCTACAAAGTTTCATGAAATTCTATTGAACAGGTAAAAAGGACTTGCGCTCACTAGCATATGGTCAAAACACCTATAAATTTCTAAGTTCAAAGGGGCATAAGTCCTGGAAAAATTGTACGATGAAAAATCCCCGACACTATGCACATCTACATATGATGTCCTTGCAACGTACAAAGTTTCATGAAATTCTGTTGAACGGTTAGAGAGGAATTGCGCTTACAAGCATATGGTCAAAACAACCATAAATTTCTAAGTTCAATTGGGTATAACTCCTGGAAAAATTGTACGATGAAAAATCCCCGACAATGTGCACATCTACATATGATGTCCTTGCTACATACAAAGTTTCATGAAATTCTGTTGCACGGTTACAGAGGAGTTGAGCTTACAAGATCTGGCAGCCGCCCGCCCAACCGCCGTACATCAGGATTTCAATAACCGGATTTCCCAGAGGGAAAACTCGGTTAAAAATCGGAAAAAAAACATAGACAACGAAAGCAGCCTGATATAGCCGGACTTGGTACCAGCACTAGGAAGAGCTAGCGGTAGGTTTAATATCCAAACCTCCCGTTTTCTCTATCCCGTTTTCCTATAGTTTAAAGCACTAGTAGCGTAAAACCAATGAAAACTTCAGATATCTTCCAAGAAGTGTCAAGGGGAGAAAGCATGCATGATCTGCTCAACTCGTGTCACCTTTCTCAAAGTCGTGTTGAAAGATCTGTACGGTAGCTGATTGGATTACTAGTATATCATTTTTTCCACCCCTCGGACAAACCCAATTGAAATCCGTGGTTCTTCTTTAACATTTTTTGCTACAACACTCTCCTTCACCAAACCCGATAATATCTAGTTTTAATATAGCAAACCTTAAACTTCATACGTTTATACATGTATACATATTAACTCCGCGGCAGCAGGTTTGCGCCTGTTCTTAGTCAGGAAATTTATTTAGCCTTTGTGTGTCTTGTCTGTTTTCTACTTAGTTTACTTTATTTCTTTTGGAGTCTAGGATGGTGTTTATTTCGATGAACTTGATTACTCTTTATTTAAGGGCCGACTCCGACCTGCCATTAGGGTTTGGGGTTTAATCACCGTTCATTGAAGATCTTATGATGGCTTTGAGTTGTTATTAATCCCCTTTGGGTCGTTGTCTCTTTGACACATTCCCCGTTTCCCTTCTTTTTTCTATCTGGTTCTTTTTCAAACAATGATTCTAAATACTGCCCTTTTCTAGATCTAAGTAACATCATTGACTCTGGTAAAATAAAAACAGAAATTGATGATAAAAGGGATGATTTGATTTCACTATTACTAATTTCCCCTTTCCTGACGGCATCGTTCGACTAGGGCCATCCTACGGGGTGTTCATATCTCATCTTGTAAGATTCGCTCGCGTTTGTTCTACTCTAGACGATTTTAATGAGCATAACCTTATTCACACATCCAACCGTTTACAATAAGGTTACATATTTCATAAATTATTTAAAATTTTAAGAATTTTTACAGAAGATATTAACATTTGATATCTAATTATTACTTGGCTCACAAACAGCTCATTACGAATGGCATTTCTCTGCCATGGTTTTATGGAAATGTTGTTAAAATGTCAGAAACTGATTAAAGAATATCCAGAAAAAAACTTATATTCTTTAAGTGATATTTACTCTACACAAATCTGTTCAACGGACTTTGGAATACAGTGACCTGAATATTTCACACATATGCTGACCTCTCACTGATACAGTCTACTGAAATACATGATGACTTTTTACCAAACTCTTCAGGAAATTTTGAGTTTGAATTTTCTTCCGTAGTGCAAGAGTGTTTTACCAGCAGACTAGGTTCCTTTAGCTAGCCGGTAATTTAGTGGTGAACACTCTTTGTCTAATCTTTCTAAACTTAGTCTAGCGGCTTTGACGTTTAACACAATCTGGGCACAAAGAAGCTACAGATAGTCGTCATAAAGGCGGGAAGTTGATCTATCATTAAACCTGGTTTAACCCACCATTTTATTTATAAACTGTCCATTCCAAGTCAAAATTATGACGACTTGCACAAAATGTTCTGTGTTTGGTTGTGTTTTCACGATGTCGTCGTACGTCTTAGGGATTTTCCTTACTGGTCTCTCCCTCTAATTGCCAAGGACTTTTGTTGTCACTTTAATTTACGCTTTGTAATATGATTTTCTTTTTCAAGTTAGTGGTCATAGATTTAGTCTACCTGTATTGTATTATATAGATACCGATGAATGATCGAGTTTTATCAGTTAAATAAATATCATATTGTCACCGATGAAATAAAGGATTTCTAGTCACCCTAGGAAGTGACGTCACAATACCTCGTCAATATCGTCAAGTAAACAACTGGCGATTGAAACGAAAAAAGTAGAAAATCTATATAAAATAAAGCATCACTAATCAACCGTTATTAATAACAATAAAAATGTTACTCGTGCCGATCAAATCGGTGGATAAAACAAAGTTCCGCATCTCGTTAAATCCGTCTGTGTTGTCCGGCACTCGTGGTTTTTGTATTGATATTCACGACGGTCAAATATACTATAATCATTCGTATGTTTATTATATTAAAGGGAAACAGGGTAGAGAAAGAAGGTTTTGGGTACCCATAAACCGGTTTAACCATACCGCGTGCTTTTGCTAGTGCCGTCACCAAGTCCGGCTATCCCGAGTTCCTATCGTTAATTACGTTTGTCTCTTGTCTTTATTGGTGTTTTTGCAGTGCAGTTCGCTTTTGAATTGTGGCATGTGAGTGTAGTTGTCGGCTATTGTTGGTGTTTACAGTTATCTTTTGATATTTTTTCTATCGACTAATTAATTGTGGTTACTTTTATTTTACACTTCGAGGTAGTATATTCAACAATGGATTTTTTTTTCATAAAAATTTTCTGAATAAAAAAAAAGTTTTGTAAATTCGATTTACTGTGGCTTTTTGTACATTTCACACTAGTTTTAAAATAAGTTCAATGAAATATACACATGTTCCATAATGCTAAATTTTGATAATGCAAAGATATGAGAAATTCTAACATGAATAACGCACCATAAGTGATGAAATAAATAGAGAGCATACATCTTTATTGACGATTGGAAATAAAAATTCTTAACAAGTAAATAGCATTTAATTATGTATTTTTCTTTTTATTCATTCAATAAATTGTTTTGTTAAAAATATTATGTGCAATATATCATAATAATTACCTTCATTTGTAGAAAGCTACACACTGAACTAGAGTCTCTATCTGAAATTGTTGTGAAGAATCATATACATAACAAATGGTGAAGAAAGAATGTTCACTTTATTTGTATGCCTGATAGGTTTTCAAAGTGTTATCACAAAAGGTAAAAAGATTCTGTCTGTGCTTCATCTTCAACATGATATTAGTCAATAAATAAAACTGGCGTTCTCTGAAATGTTTCAAACATTTAACCGGCGTTTTGCATTTGCGCCAAATTTCATGTAAATTACAGATAAATATACTAATCAACAAAAGAAACGATACACGGATTTTATCAAAAATTACATTGTACCTTCTGGCCGAAAACAATAATTTATATATAAAATGTATTCTTTCTTACGTAAGAAGTGACATCAACCTAAGATTGTCTCATACAGTTCTTGAACCAAATATGGTCAAGGTCAAGGTCATTATACGGACTTTATGTTAGTTGACGTAAATAAGGAGTATGTTAACATCTTGCATTTTCCAAGCTGTCACATTTTCGAACCGACTGACTGAAAAATCTATTTGTAGGATTACCATACATTCATTGGGCCCAGTTTTCTGCATTATATTCACGGTCACGTAAGCGTAAAACTCGTTTTAGCAATTTTAACGTTTTGACGTCTCACGAGACCTACGACTACGTCCTATGTCATTTGGTGAGCATGTTTGATGTAGATTAATCATCAGTTTTCAGTTTGTCATTCTTTTTAAAAAACAATTATTCATGCAGGCAAAAATTGACATTGAAGTTCTGAACGTGTCAAATCATTGTTCACGTTGATTTCAGATTGAAAGGGACATCGAAAAGAGATATCTTTTGCCACTTTTTAAGATGGCAAATTGTTTGCCTGATGCATTGTGCCAATTATTGACATCAAACAATTTAATTCATCCTTCGGGTAATGGCGGAATCGACTATCGGGCGAAAAATTAATATTCCGGATTCTCGTCGTATCCGTTTCGGAATTGATATACAAATGCTTTTCGGCTTAGAATACATAAATTAGCTAAACTATGAACTTGAAATGCTTAATATAAAAATATTTTACAAAATTAACTGTGTATCGTTTCTTTTGTTGAGTAGTATATTTCATATGTTCATGTACTGCCATTTTGACAGTTTTTATCTAGATCTAATTGATTTTTTCAAGTTATTGTAGAATTGTTAAATACAGAACTTTTGTATATTTATTTATTTTTAATCTCAACTCTAACCTCAAACTTCTAACCATCGTCTTGGATTTTCAAATCCTTGTCATTTCATGTTACATACTTGTTTTATTTCAAAAATCAAACCGGCGCAAATAAAACCAGAGGTTCCCGGGAGCCTGAATCGCTCAACTGGCTTTCAGTTGCCACAATTAAGCTAGCATTGTAAGTTATACAGTTGATCTTTAGTCTCTCAAACTTTGGTAGCTCAAACACCACAAATATCTTGAACTGTATTTAAAGTCTGATCATGTTTTACTATATTTCTTTGTTGGGCTTTTTTGAAAAAAAAATTCTTGTTAAGGACCGTTTTCAACACCAGTTTTGAAGTCGAGACATCATTTTGTAAATGGTAGTCAACGAAAAATTTCTAAGATCAGTTTTGAAATCACAACATCAATATCTATTTGGAAACCATATTTCATTGAAATCGACAATGTTGAATTTTCCCGCCTTTTTGGCAGCCATTTTTAAAACGGCCGTCAGCGAACAATTTTCAACATCAGATTTGAAGTTGCGACATCAATACCTATTTGGAAACCAAATTTCATTGAAATCGGACAATGTTGAATTTTCCCGCCTTTTGGTGGCCATTTTGAAATGGAGGTCAAAGAACAATTTTCAACACCGGTTTCGAAGTCGCAACATCAATATCTATTTAAACCAAATTTTATTGAAATCGAACAATGTTGAATTTTCCCACCCTTTTTTGGCAGCCATTTTGAAAATGGTGGTCAACAAACAATTTTTAACACCAGTTTTGGAGTCATCACAGCATGGCAACCATTTTATCAATATACACTTAACCTTCATCTCCTATAGTTTTGGAAATAAAAGAGGACAAATATGAAAATTTTGAAAATTCTGTGAAAAGGGGCAATAACTCCTACAAGGCTTTTTGGATTTTCTTCAAAAATTCAGGGTGGGTAGAATTTGATATGCTGAACATATTTGCAATTTACACTTGACCTCTATCTGTTACACTTTTTGAAATAAAAAAATAAAAAATGCACAAATTTTAAAAATTTTAGGGGAAAAGAGCTGCAACTCCGAGATGGGTTTTCAGAATTGAACAGTAGGTAGATCTCATAATGCTGATCATTTTAACCTACGTAAGATTTTTGATATCTGTAACTGTTTCCGAGTTATAGAACAAAAACTGTAATTTACCCTATGTTCTATTTTCAGCAACGGCAGCGATTTTGTTTGACCTGCCGCTTAATCGGACAAAATTTTGAGAAGCCATACTCTGGCGATGATTTAAGCCAAGTTTGGTTACATTTTGCCCAGTGGTTTCGCAGGAGAAGATTTTTGAAATTGTTGACAGACAGACGGACGGACGACGGACACATATTGATGGCAAAAGCACACTTTGAAAATTTATAAAATCGATGCAAATGTCATACAGCCTCTTATTAGGTAATGTATGCAAATACTGCAAATATAGACCACTTTCCTATTTCAGTTTATGAATGAACGCTTCGGTTGACCTGGGGTCAATCGGAGCAAATTGCGTCACTGAACATTGTGACGTTGAAAAATCTATATTGTGACGTCAAAATTTTATGGGAAAATTCACCAACTGGTAACTCGTCTATTATTAAAGTCATAGTATTAGGGGAAATCCCACTTATTTGTAGATCTACTACCCAAATAAGAACTTACGGATATCTTCATCTCTATCATGCAGGTCAAACATTTCGCACTTGCACATGACAGGAATGCAAAATAAATGTGTACTACACGCAGCTAAGAGTTTTCGTCAAAAAACCAATTTTCTAAAGTAGGCACAACAAAATTTGCCGTTTTTTTCTCTCAAAGTATCAGATTTGCTTACCACCACTAAAGGGTCTTTTTTAGCGTATGCCATTCCTAGGCGTCTGTCGTCCCTTTTCAACTTTACAGGGATTAGTCATGGAAGGTTGCTCATTTTGTTCCGATTCGACAAAAAACAAACAAACAAACAAAAAAAAAACCATTTCAGCCAGCTCCGAATTTTGTTTAATATCATTTTTGATCGACTGTTGTGAAACTAGCGGAGCAAATTTTGTTTTCCCTTTTTAGTCATTTTGGTTTTGGTTTCCTTTGGTTTTTGTGTTTTATTTTATTTTATTTGTTTTTTATTCCATTTTAGTTATTTATTACCACTTGGTCGTTTCCGCTTCTGGTGGACTGTTAGTTGTTTCATTAAATTAGTTTTTCTTTTGTGTTGAACTATGATATTCGCTGACTTTGACTTTCTTATTAGATTTGTTGGTCATTTTTTGTTTGTTTGTTTCTTTTTTTTCTTTGTTTTTTGTTTTGTTTTGTTTTGTTTTTTTTTGTTTGTTTGTTTTGTTTGTTTGTTTGTTTTTTGTTTGTTTGTTTGTTTGTTTGTTTTTGTTTTTGTTTTTTTTGCTTTAACACATCTTTGGGTTTTTTGGTTTTCCAATGTTTTGATTCATTCTTACTAAAGGGAAATAAATTGTCAACTTACCATTTGCAGGTACTAAATCAACAATGACTTCGGTAGTAAGTAATTTGACATATTATCGATATGTATTCATGTTAAGCTAGAAAATGGAATTTGACTGAAAAGTAATAATTGATTAATTTTGCAATTAGCAAATAACTAAATATCGAACTTACTGTAAATTTGGCTTATGCATATGGCCATTTCGACAACTTATGTCTCTTCAGTGTAGATAAAATCTATACTTTTGGGAGACCATAAACTCAAAGATGTTTAAAAATTTAGAGAGAGCAAATAACCAAAATACATGTACAATCTAAGTGAAAAGCCAAAATCAGCTAAGCACAGAGCTTTGTATGAAGAAGATGATCTTTAGTTTCTACAAATTTACAAAACGTTGCATAATCCAAGCTTCCAAATGAAATCGGCTTTCCAGTGGGTTCTTTTGATCGGTGTTTCCAAGTTAACTTCCTACTTCAATTAAGAAATAACGGCAGTAGAATACCGAAGGAAAATATGATTGAATAACTGCAAATAGAAAACTTTGCTCGACCAGTGAGAATTTTAACCTTCCCTTTACTGCAACATAATTCACTTTGAGCAACATATTTTCAAAAGTATTTGCTGTTTTGTAAAAGGGATTAAATAAAACTTAAAAGAGCAATTATAATATAAGCTAGTTCGACGAAATCCCAAATGCACTGTCTAGGTAAAAATTGATAGAAATTCATTATATAATTTTTGTTTTATCAATACATTAAGGACACTCGAAGATCTAATTTTTGATAACTTTTGTTACAAAAAGTTTCTCATTGTCAAAGCATATCACAGATATAAATCCCGATTAGAAAGTTATTTCTCAATACCATAATTTACCGCCCTGTATTCTCAGCTCTGTTCGGGAACTGAGATGCACAAACCGTGATTATAATTGGTTTCAAATATACATGAGCCTTGATTAGTTCCTCCATCTAGAATGAATTAATACCTATCCCGCTTTCTCCTATTCACAAGTTTTACTGGTTATATACATGTACTTTTAGTATCCATTACCAGTGACAATTGATCTACAAGTGGACTTTTGTATATTCGTATAGATACTCCTGATACATGTATGTGAAACACCACAAAAATCAAATCCTTAATAAAATTTGTTTGAATATTTTTAATGATACTGTTCAGTTCAAGCTATTTTAATTTCTTTGTTTTTTTACTTCTCTCTCAAAATTATCATTTAAGTAGTAAAATCAGGTTCAATATGTATTAAACAGCTCTGAATTTTGTAGGTAATATTGCCTTAAATAGAACTACGCAGCAATCCTCGATATATACAGGCAACAAAGGAAGTGGTCCTTGTTATTTAGCCGTAGATGGCGACACGAAGCAGGCACCTTGGTTTAATGTATGCAGTCATACAAATCATGAACTGAACCCATGGTGGGCTGTAGATTTAGGAGCTGTATATACAGTGTCCAGAGTCGTGCTTTATGGTAGAACAGATTGTTGTAGTACGTATAATTACATTGTACATACAAATGGGTGTTTATATATAATCAACTTAATAATTGTGTATGAAATGTATGTAACTCTGTCATTAGCTGAATTAGCAATCTTTGACTCTTTTTCAATATTTTCTTTCTAAGCTTTCCATGAAATTCTCAAAATATCTTATGTCAGATGTACCATTTACTACTTTAGAAACATTCATACAAAATGTAATTTTTTATACAATGTATTAGTAATTACGGCAATATTTCAGAAATATTTATCGGTTACTATTAACTGTTAAGTCTGAAATGTTTAATATTGTAGTATGTTTGTTGTAACAAAGCATTATTTTATGAAGGTTCGCATTAACCAGACCCCGTGTTTTGTGCTTAAACTCATCAAAATGACGAATGACTACAAAAGAGTTCTAGTAACAGTTCGTTATGTCGTCCAAGCATCTGGTGAGGTACTACTATTCCGATATCGATTGTTCACTCAAATTGAGTCAACATTGAACTTTTCTGAACAAGAAACACATATGAAAGCTAAAGCCTACCACTCATCACAAATTTGTCGAAATACATATGCAGAAACTAAATTGACAGTAACTTCGTTATTTAGTTATTTTTTACCACTGGGACTTTTAGTCCTCAAGGGTATTCATTAGCCCAGTAGTCAGTACTTCGGTTTCCGATTCTAATTTTAACATTGCAATATCTAAGTTTTTGTAAATTTTGTTAAAAATTGAGGAGTATCTCCCTCATATAAAGCTCAGTCCTAAGCTGATTTTGGCTTTACATTTAGATCATATTGGTAATTTGTTCTGTGTCAGTATTTAAACATCTTTGAGTTGAAGGTCATCCAAATATTTAGATGTTATCTGCACTGAAGAGACATAAGTTGTCGAAATGTACATATGCAGGCACTAAATTGACAGTAACTTCGGTATTCAGTTATTTCTGGACTGTTACTTATTAGTATCCCCTTCTTGAAAAGCGCTAAATCGGCTTTAATACTTTTGGATTTAGACATTTTAATTTGCCACTGCTGATGGACTCCAAGTCCTGAGGGTGGTATTCAACAGCACATTTGTCAAGTACTTCGGTGTTGGCGAGAATACCAATTTATGGAGATATACACAATACCTAAATTACAAAAAAAAAAAAAAATGAGGAGTATTTTTTTAATTCAAAGCTCTGTCCTTATAGCTGAATTCCCGGGGCTGAATGTGGCTTTTAATTTACACCTTTTTGATTCTTTGTCGTCACATATATCAAATGTTTAAACGTATCTGGACTAAAGAGACATAAGTTTTAGAAATGGACATAGGCAGATAGTAAGTGTTTTATAAATATATAAGTCTAAAGTGAAAGGCAAACAGGGTTCTAGAATGTTATATTACCGAGGTCATCTTTCCGCTGAGGAATATTAACATTGCAGTTTGTGTGACATACAAAACTGCTTTAAATGCTGTGTCTATACAGTTCATCTACATTCAATGAGTGTATTTCGGCACTAGTTATCTTCGGCATGGATCTTGATTCAAAGTTCACTGACAATTTTTGTGTCAATGTGGATAATAACAAAATTACCAAAAAGAGTGGTAAAAAGAATGATTGGTTAAACCGGTTTTATGGCTAGTCTTTAGAAAGAAATAGAAAAAAAAAAGTTAATATACCCTGCAATTAAAATATACGGGTGTTTCAAGATATATATCTTTAGTAATACCATTTTATTTCAGTGTTTATAGATTATTATTAGTTTCAATAATCTACAAGTTATCCAGATTATTTTGCATAAAGTCGTAACAACTCAAAACAATAGGAAATGAGATTTCAATAGTCTATCGAATTTTTTAACATTATTTAAAGTGCAAAGAAACGGAATTATATGAAATAAAAGTAATAGTGGAAGAGTTTATCGATGTTTAAACTCGACCTTCATTCAAAAACATTACAACAAGTTCTTTGTTTTGTTAGCAAGAAGGCTACGTTTACACATCGATAAACTACCCCAAAGAGTACCTTTATTCTTATAGGTTTTGAATTAGAGCATTAAATGCCTTAATTTTGAGGGATTACCAACAATTGATAACTTCTATTTTTTATAATTTCAATTCATTGCACTAAAGTGCACAAATAACAATTTGACGTATTCATATACTTCACTTTTTTACCTCGGAGCGTACTAATGGACAGGAATAATTATCAAACCTAATTTCTGCACTTAAAGTTAACATTATATGTAAATGAAATATAAAAAGACCATAGAATGGATGGAAGTTTGTCATATGCAAAATATTGGTGTCATTTTTAAAACAAAGCCAATGTTTTTTTTTCAGTTGAACGCTTTTCAAACTTTGATATTGATGTAATAAAACCTAACGGATGTACAACCCTATGTCATTATCAAAAAGATGCTACAACTTTTATAGATGAAGCATGTCCAGCAAACACAGTTGGTCGTTATGTTAGAGTAAGGCTCCGAACCAGTGTCCCTTTGACTATTTGCGAGGCTCAAGTTTACGGAGAAACATTTCTTGAGCAAACAGGTAAAATATATAAATGTACTTTAGAATGGCCTTACACTAACTCTAAATACAATTTTTCCTCCATATCTGAATTTTTATGACACAAAACAATAAACTGTCGTTGTATTGTACATCGGCAAACGAATACCGAAGCAAGAATGAGGAAAGTTGGAAAATGATCATAAATAAAAAATCACGGCATATCCAACACGTTTTGAGACAGTATGACAAAGACAAAACACAAATAAAACCACCAAAAAAGAACAAGAACGCCACATATATAAAGCACTTGCAGTGTGAACTGAGGTATCATCATGTGCTCCGGAAGGGTAAGCATGATCTGTATGTATTATTATTCGTCGACGCCCTTTTCTTGTTAAGACTTGTGCAAAATGAGTATACATGTAATTATAAGGCAACTTGCATTCTCAGCGCCATAAAATATCTGAAGCTTCATTATTTACCTTGCATGAAAAAATGGTATTGTTCCAGTGAACACACTAAAAACATCTTTAAAAATATATTTTGTCCATATTGACTACATGTATGTTGCGATGTTTTAATGTGTGATGTTTTAATGGTGATGCAAACATTTTTTTACATATTTATAATGTAGATGTACATATGTACATTTTATGTTATTTTTAGTAACAAATAATATTCTCCAATCACTTGTGTGCATCGTTGATGGAAAAGGATATCTTGGTTCCACACTTACAGAGGCAAACTGGTCGAATAAATTACAGTGTATACTAATGTGTCTAATTACTACAGAGTGTTGTGCTGCTGACTACAATAATGATACAAAAGTGTGTAAACTGAAACAGATGATTGAGGTTACCAATATCTTTCAGGAAACAGATGTGTTTTACAATGACCCGAATAGTTTTGTATTTTTAATTAACTGATGAAGGATTTCAGAGATACAGGACGTACTCCTAGCGATGTAAAATAATTGTTACAAAATGAAGTTCCAGTTGCACCGGAAACGACAACTATAGTAAAAGCTTCGAATAGGTAAACTAGTTCAAGAATGCTTTATCCAATTATTCGTTTGATGTTCCCTGTTGCATAGGGATAAAAAAAAATTACCGAACAGAATTGTCAAATGCCAAAGGCAGAAAGACAAAGCGGATGGAAATTCAGCGGAATATTGTAGACAACAATCCTTATTACAGGGTTTTTAAATTTAATGGTGTTGCTGGGTTAAACCGGTTTTATAACGTGCCAAACCCTCTTCTTCCAAAGCAGAAGTGTCCGATGATGCTCGGTGTTTGGACATTAGACCGTGTGTTTCACTCTTTACATGCATCACCCTCCATGTGAGAACTGATATGTCCAAAGTTAAATGGAAGCTAGGAAAAAATCGAGTTAGATACTATAATATATATATATAGTAGTGGATGAAATTAAATTAGATGAAATGACTTAATGCCAACACACAAACATGTAAAATTCGTATTTTGAAGATGATCATCGACTTTATCCGAGAATCGACGTACCCGATGAACACGTTAAACAATTTCTGAAAATTAAATATAGGCCTGGTGATAGAGGAATTGACCATATTGATATTGCATGCATTTTACTGGGGCCAGTTATTCGAAAGCTTGTAGCTGTCTATTTTAACAACCAGGACACGCCTGTCATTTCCCATTTTTTAAAAAAAACCTACTAGAAACATATTTTTTCAACTACTCTTCTATTACATATGATGCTGATAGAAAACTACCCTAGCAGCTGAGTCTGTTCCACGTCGCCATATTGCTATGGCCCTGGTGTACATATCTTGACATGATTAAAAATTAAGAAGTTCGACGATTTTTTACATGTAGAAATAACAAAATACCGAAGTTACCGCGAAATTACTTTCTGTATATGCGCATTTCGACCACTTATTGTCTCTTCAGTGCAGATAAAATCAAAACATTTGGAAATCTATATGTGTAAACTCTGATAGAGAACAAATTATCAATATGATCTAAAAAGGGAAAGCCAAAATCAGCTAAGGACAGAACTATGCAAGAGGGACCTTAATATCGTCAGTCTTCAAAAATAAACTGTTAAGTATGTTTTGATATAATTAGAGACACAGTAACCAATTATTGTAAACAGTTGTGCAAATGAGAAAGTGCAGACCAACAGAATGGTCAAGTCCTAAGTCCATGAGACAAAGTCAGGTGGAAACCACCGGCATAATGGTCGACCGAAATTGTCCTGACTTGGCAAAGGAATAGAAATGGTGAGTTTTATGGTTAGCCACACCTCCCCTTCCATTGCGATAGTGTCTGGTCGAAGACACCTAAAAGAAATGAACATCCAAGTATTAAGGAGATTCGCTCCTCATGTTTTCGGATTTCTGTCAGATTTTCGGAATCCTCGGATTTTATCCATTTAAAAGCATTAGAATTTTTTGCCCATTGACCCCCTGATTTTTTTTTTATAATTTCATTTTATACATCTTTGTGAGCATTCTGTAAAAATTGTATTGAATTCTATTTATTCTGGCACATTCA
>MJUU01044118.1:139876-173398 GCA_002080025.1 Modiolus philippinarum | reverse complement strand
TTTTTTTTCACTTAAATTACTTCTTTTTTAATTTTCTAACAAAAAATCATGTTTATTTGAAATCCTATTTATTTTCAAATGGAGTAGCGAACCCCCTTAAATAAAGAAATAATTTTATCACTTAAACAGTTATAAACTTCTTTCAATTTTCAATAATAACAGCAGGTCTATTGACGATATCGTTGCTATTGACAATCTCCATTTCTTAGATTATGAAGACATCATTTACCCACAAGATCTGAAATTACATAAGCCTAACAATGACTCAAAATACTACCCTTTTCTGGATCAAACTATCTTTTTTTACTCTAGTGAAATAAAAACTACAATATATGATAAAAGGGATCATTTTGATTTCACTATTACTACATGTAATTTCCCTTTTCTTGACGGCGACATTCCTTTAGCCCTAGGCGGTGTACATTTCTCAACAAGTAGGATTCGCACGCGTTTGTTCTACTCTTGGCGATTTTAATAACGTAGCCTTAGTATCACAGACAAACTTTTACAACAGGGTTACAGTCTTATAAAAGATATGAACATTTGATATCTAGATAGGGCGTTATCACAAACTGCTTGTTACTATTGGCATTTCTAATCACCTGTTTGACGGAAATGTTGTTACAAATGCCAGAAACTGATTAAAGCTCCAGAAAACCTGGGACGTAACTGACATTTTTTATGTAATACGGGATATCGACAAGATATTGTGCTTGCTTAAGTTAGCTTTTAAATCTATTGACCTGAAAATTTTACATACTGGCCTATAACTAATATTGCCGATGTCAACTGAAATAAAGGATGATTTTTTACCAAAGCCTTTGATTTTTCTTCCGTAGTGTGGCAGTGTTTTACCAGCAGACCAGGCTCCTTGAGCTAGCCAGCAGATTAGCGGCGATCAGCCCTTGATCAATCTTTCAAAATTACGTATTGTCATTTTCTTTCCTTTCATGATTGGTGTCATAGTGTTAGTAGTCTACCTGTATTTCGTAGGTTCATTATACCATAAGGAAACGGGACAGATAAAGAGGAGGTTTTGGTACATGTAGCTGTTTTCTATGTCAAACAGAGGGTGCGGGGATCACTGTCGTTTCCAACAGTCATTACTCTAGTTTTATTTTGAATAAAAAGACCCTACCAAAGTTTGGCACTTAACTTTGAAGAAAGGATAAAACGCAAGCTTGTTACGTATCTGTGTACATATATGTTCATGTACCTTTACAAGTTATTTAATAATTGAAGTTTTTAATAAATGAATCATGTATCGGAGGTAACTTGTTTCTAAGTATGTTTAATAAATCGACGCGACAAAGTCCTTATCAATAACAACTTTATTCCTTTTATGGGTAATTAACAAAGGATAAAAATAAATTGAATTAAACTGAGTTTCAAAATGTTATTTTGCGTAGATCGGATACTTTGCATGACTTTTTTCAGGAAGGTCTTTCAAATAACGGCAATGGAATACCGAAGGAACAAAGGAGTGAAATTTACAAAAATCGAAGTCCAAAGACATGACCAAAAAGAGAACACAGAAAACAATGACGTTAGACACAGAAAAAAAAATGCGTTAGACAGATACAAAACACAGAAATAGAAATCACAACATTCAAAACATAGGTACCTACAGTGTGAACTCCAATGAAACTGACAGTGACATCATGTGCTCCGGAAGGGTAAGCATGTCCTGCTCTGTTAACAGCACCCGTCACACTGTTAGTAAGGCATATATATTTCGAAACATCTGTTAGTTAGCTGATTTGTTAATGCCATTTGCTAACCCTGAGACAAGGTTTAAACATTCGTTTCAAATAGTTGATGACATACTATTTCCAAAGCTATTAATTGATATTCATCTGTCAAAATTCTAATGTAGATTCATACACTGTGGTTTATATTACTGAAATCTAATCGAAGTATAGACAATAAACACCCAAAATTCTGGTAATACAGTAGTTGTTATGGCGGAAAAAATTTGTTTTTGGACAAAGTGAGCCATCCAATATTTCAGTGACTTAACAAAAATATCAGAAATACATCCGTTTCTGCTGGGTAGATTAACTTTTTAATCATATAAACAACTTTCGCTTTCAATAGTTAACAATGAAAGGATATGGAGTAAATGCACAGAATGATAATTATTTGAGCAAAACATTCTTAAAAGTAGCTTTATAAAGCATTATTTTTATCAAAACAAGTTTACATAAAGCTTGAGTATTGCAGTTTATTAAAATAATTCGCTAAAATACCGTTTTCAAATGATAATCAGTCATGGAACTAAACTGTCAAAGCCAGACATCATACAGATCCTTTATAATGTCAAATGCGACACACAATATATATTGGCATGTTCTGTGATCGTATTCCCAGCTCTTTGGCTCGTGATCCTCTACTAAAGCAGCTATAAACTACCACTGCTTGATTTATATATATATAATATATATATATATATATATATAAATATTTTATATGCTTTTGAATGTCCACTGTATTGTGGAAGGGTATAAACAATATTACCAACAGTATCTAAAGTAAGTTACATTGATGTTAAATATTTTCTGCACTAAAATAGTCACGAACGAATTTCAACTGATGAAATCAGATTGTTTTGTTTTCGGTTTGTTGGGAACTATTTAAGCAAGATCGATATCAAACAGCATGGAAATGATCGTGTTACATGTTACATTTGTTTGGAACCTTACAATATCTAAATGTTTGTAAATTGTTTTAAAAACTAAGGAGTATGCTCTGTCCTTAGCTGATTTTGGCTTTACATTTAGATCATATTGGTTATTTGTTCTCTATCAGTTTTTAAACATCTTTGAGTTGATGATCTTCCAAACATTTAGATTTTATCTGCACTGAAGAGACATAAGTTGTCGAAATGCGCATATGCAGAATTTAAATTCAGAGTAACTTCGGTATTTAGTCATGTGAAGAGTGTGAAATAATTTTTTTTATCCTACACTAAGACTAAATAGAGGCAATTTTTTACCTCGAGATTTTTTTTATAATGACAATGAAAAGTAATGAAAAGACGGTTTAAAAAGTTGTGACATAGCGTACATGGGCGTAATGGGACAAAATATATTACTTATACTATAACTAATCCGAGATTCTGATTATCGCAAAATATTCAACGAATGATCGAACAACGCGGTAATTCACGAATGCGCGAAGCGCATGAGTGAATTACAGTGTTTTTCGATCATGAGTTGAATATTTTCGATAATCAGAATCTAGGATTAGTTATTGTTTTTATTATATAGATCAGTTCTCCCATAATTATTGGTTTAATTTGAGATTCTTTTCATGAACTACGTTTTCCATGTTAATCCGCCGAGACGTTTACTTAACAACAACGTTGACGACGTCTATTGTGACGTCACTTCCTAGAGTGAAATTATTGAAAATAATTTCACAGTTAATTATCACTTTTCTTTTACCGAGAAATTTCAATCTTTCACCGTCCTCTATATAATAAATAGAAATAATGGATAAAATCCAAGAAGTCCGAATGACATTTTCGAATTTCAGAAGCCTCACCTTACTACATCCTTAAGTCGAATGCAGGAAAAACGCATGTCTTTTCCGTATTGTTAAACTATCCACTGTTCCATATCTATGGTGTGATGGAAAATGATAGTAAACAACGGCAGTTGAATACCGAAGGAACAAAGCACACATTATTGCATAAATCAAAGTCCAGAGAAAACCAAGAGACGAAGAGTAAAGACACCACACACCCACAAATACAACACTCAAAACTAAAACACTAATAGTGTGAACTCGCAAAAAATAATAGTGACATTAGGTGATCCGAAATAGCATAAAACGCAGGACAAATAATTCGGTTACATTATACTCAGACAACATACGCACACCACTTTACATGACAATAAAATATTTTCTTAGCTAAGAGAACTTGTAAATGATTGGATAAAAGTTTTATGACATTATGCAACGTCCTCTCATACATAAACAAAATGGTAGTGGTGGCATAGGTAAAAATAAAATTCAAAATACTGTAAAAAGTCACTATTATGTGAAAATATGTGAGAAATAAAACAGAAAACAAAAACAAAAAACAAAAAAAAAACAAGAAAGAAGAAAAAGAGTGAAAATATTGAAATTTATATTTAAAACTAGTAATACATAGCAATTCGCAGCAATACACATGAGTACGTGACATTACCTAGTAAACCGTGAGGAATCGCTATAATGCGTAGACCAAAACCTGATAAAACGTAGCGGAACCTAGTTTAAACGTAGTGACGTATTCACACCTCTATGCTACGTTTCACCACGTACCAGGTACGGTTTCATTACGCTTCAGGACGCTCTTACTACGGTTAAGGTAGATCGGTAGTCTTCCGCCATTTTGAATTTGTTATTTATGCTGTTATGGTATTATCTGCTTTTTAAATATGCAAATATTTTTATTTGTAATGAATCAATCAATATTATATCCATAATACAAAATGCAAAGAACATACATTGACTTGAATTCACATGTCTTTCTTTTATTAGACGGGGTATGGTAACTTGATAATTAAATAAATTGGAAGAGGATTTTTGAAAAAGGGAGATAATCTGATGAAAATATTTTACAAAGATATCACTATGAAAATTTACATTTTACAAATTATATGGAAAACAAAGTCGGTGACCCCCATTTTTCTGAAAGTATGTTCAAAGGGATAACATATGAGTGAAATACAAAGAAATCTATGGAATTTTTAAAGAAAACAACCAAATACCTGTTTTTCCCTATATATTCATTAGAAATATTTGATTATTTTGATATCATTTATTTTAAAAACAAGCACGGTGAACCCCTTTTTTTATTATTTTATTTCAATGCTCTTATAAAAAGGAAACTTTCCTGAGAAAATAAAGAAAATCTATGGAAAAAAATTTTGGAGTACCCATCTACCTTAAGTACCTTCTAGTAATACGTATCAATTTTTCGTCTCGTTTTTATCGAGCAGACCAATACAAACGGGACCAATAAAGCATGAGTCTACGTATCGCGGTTTTAACTTCGCATCGCTACGTTTCGCTACGTATATAACGGGATCGCTACGTTTTCAAAATTAGTGAAACCGGAGGCTTCAAATGTGACAGTGTGACTGGGGCTTAAAAAGAAACAAATACCTCAGCATATGTTTATCTGTTTTTGTTTACATAGGAAGCACTTTTTGTCTGTTCATTCCTATGCATACAATGTAAAAGAAAGTCTTTTATAAAAAAATTCATTTATTATGTAAAAAAAATTTTCTGGAGATTTATAAAAATCAAATGAACAATTCTCCGTATTAGAGAAGTATGCCCTTTTTTTCTTAGATATGGTGTACTTGTACATGAGATTATATCTCATATGTACAATTTGTTCAATAACTATTATCTAAATTTATGTAAATTCTAAACCTAGGGTTTAACTCGCTCCATCGTAGTTTTGTCTTAGCTATATTTGATATTACTGATTATTCGGATTTCGTTTGTTTCTATGCATTTTAAACACTTTTTGGAGTTATGGATTTCCTGTGTTTGGGTTCTAGTGCTGCTGATGAGGAATAAGTTTCCGAGATGGCCATACAGCTCATTTAAATTATTGCAGTTGGAAACAACGGCAGTAGAATACCGAAGGAACAAAGGAGTGAAATTTACAAAAATCGAAGTCCAAAGACATGACCAAAACGAGAACACAGAAAACAATGACGTTAGACAGACACAAAGCACAGAAATCACAACATTCAAAACATTGGAGTTAACATATGTGTTGTGGTCTCATGTTCATTTACTCCATGTCCTTCCATAACATGTCTGTGAAAGGAATATATTGTAAATAACTAATAACATACCGGTGATAATTTAAATTTCATTTCCTATAAATTTATTATTTTGACAATTCATATTTCTTGAATGCAGACAAAATCAAAACATTTTGAAGACCATCTATCTAAAGATGTATTAAAATTCAGCATGCCCATTCATCTACTGCAGTACGTAATACACGTACGTTGTAAAACATGCACGTACAATTTCAGAATCAAAACGTGCATGCACGTACATTTGAAGAATTGATCATTGAACAATGTGGTTTTCAGATCGAAATGTATTGTCCAAATCAAAAGTGAAAGGAAAATGGTTTTCGGCATATGTCATGCAACTTGATAGGTTCCTTGCGAACCTTTTTAGCGGCGAAGTATATGTAAGAATACTGATATGCTTATGTACCATAAAAAACACCTTGTGCCCCAAAAATTTAAATTGAAAGGGTACATGTACCCCCAACTGCAAAAAGTAGCGGGCATGCTGAAAATTGAAAGAGACCAAATAACCAATTACATAAACTGGATAGTAAAAATCAGATTCAGAGAGCTTTAAACAGGGGAAAAATCTATAATTTAAAAGAATATTTCCAAAACATTTAGATATAAATAATTAACATTTAGATTCGACTCGGAAAAAAAAGATCATAAGATAAAGGATGCTGGACTCTTCAATCTCATTCAAAGATATATCGAAGATGTTCTTTCCATCAATAATGCATCTTTTGCTAGATGGATCCCATTAAGGCGAAGTGTACGTAATTAACTACTCCAACGATTTTTTTTAAATTTCGTATACAAAAAGTGCATGGAAATATATAACAGAAAATCGAAAAAAATTGGGGGGTCACCGTTTTAATTTTCGAGATATAACTATTCGAAGTTTACTGCACGA
This sequence comes from Modiolus philippinarum, assembly GCA_002080025.1. NCBI lineage: Eukaryota > Metazoa > Mollusca > Bivalvia > Mytilida > Modiolidae > Modiolus > Modiolus philippinarum. The sequence continues at coordinate 166,669 of MJUU01044118.1, read as the reverse complement.
AACACTAAACTTACAAAGGATATATAGGGGAAAATCGTAAATATAGGGTTGTACATTTACTTAAACCGTGCTTGCAAATTTATTTATCCAACAATTTTTTTGAAAATTTGATATTTTATTAAAAAAATTAATTTCGAATGCATTGATGTAAAGAAAGTCCTTAGCAACCGTGCTCGTTTTCAAGATATATCGCTTTGAATGGTAGATTTTGATGTGAAAAATGCGTTTTTCCGGCGACGTTACTGAAGACGTTGCTTTTTTACCGTGTAACGCATAGCACTGACGATTATCTTTTTTTTAGGGTTTGTTGACTTGAGTAGACTGTTGTCGTTATTCTATAAACACAAACATTTAAAACCGAATACAAATAAGACTTTACTGATCTTCCAATGAGATTGTCGCAATTAACTGCATGTTGTAGTACAAGAAATTTTAGTTCGATTATTACTTACCGAACTTATCAATTTTTCAAATTGTTCGAACTTTATTATCTTTTTGCGCTTTGCTATTGTATCAAACTTTATATTTTTAAAAATAGAAGTAAAACGTACATTCCATCAATTTATATAAAATTAGAATAATGACAAACAGCCTCTCTGCCGGAGGACGATACTAAGAAGTATAGCCATTCAGCGATGAACTTTGTTCCTGTGTTGGACCATTTTCAAAATAAGCCCAAATATAGTCAAAAATCGTGTTGTAAGTTGGTCTATAATAAATGTGCTTCCTATGAAATAAAAATATATATGCCACACTTGTGTGTTTTCTAACATTTGTATCCGTTTATACTACCCGAAGGACATAGAGAACCCAACTAATTCTTTAATGCGATTGTAACACAATTTCCCTTCAAATAGCAGTTAGCTTAGTTTGGTTCTGAATGTGCTGTGCAACGAATTTAAGCAAAAAACTACAGAAACTTTAAAAAACTGTCAAAATTGCACACAAGTGACAAGTACACTGAGGGTCCTCATGGGTGGATCCTAGGAATCAAATAATCATTAAATTTTTGCCTTGGTAATCAAATAATCATCAAATTTTTACCTTGATAATCAATAAATTTTTGGCTAGGTAATCAAAAAATATATAAAAATGCAAGCTAATAATCAAATAATCGTTAAATAAATGCTCTCGTAATCAAATAATCATTAAAAAAATACCCTGATAATCAGGTAATCAAGAAACCCATGACGAGACTCTACAGTGGATTGAACTTTTATCTAAAACGTATGAAAATGTATTTGAATTAATTTGTTTTTTTCATAGTGTATTTGACAGATTACATGCTTAAACATAATATGAGTTGCAAATTTACCTTGGTTAAAAGCATTCCCATCTCGTAACGCTACATGTATATCACTTGTATCGCAAGTTTTCAGTCTTAAGATAGGGCTGTCCTGAAGTTAGTTGCCGGGAATTGCAAGTGCATGTGTCTTACTTGTAACGAAACAATAGGTCAGATTTGTTTTACACCTCAAAATACTCCGGATCCTGGTCCATTGCTAAAGATATTTCTACGCAGAAGATGAATGTTTTGCAATGCAAAGTAAGTTCTTTCATAGCTGTATAAAATTAAAAAAAACACATATCACAAACTAACCACCCCAAAGCAAAGAGAAAAAAAGCCAGCACAAAAAAATAAGGTAACTGCACATGTATATCAGGTACTTCTTCGATGTCGGGATTATATGCTTTTAAGCCCGGGATTTCGAGATTTTTATGATTTAAGCCCGGGGTTTCGGGAAATAAATTCACCGTGAATCGGGATTTCATCAGTCTCTAAGTTTCTTTGTAGTTCGGGATTTCGGGATTTAGAACAAAAATAAAGCCGGGATTCCAGGATTAGACCCCCTCCGCCCTTCGATACTAGATTCAAAATACCTTTGGAACCATTTGAAGGGGGCGGACATAGTAAAGAGAGAACGTAAGAAAGGAGATAGGAGCGAGATAAAGGAGACCGAATGGGGCGGGAGTAAGGAGAAAGGAACCCACCTGTCCACCACCTCAAATTTACGGTGACTTCGGTACTAAATTAACAATTGTGATAGTAAATACTGAAGTTACAAAATTAAGATGAACTATAAAGGTAATAATTAAATTGACAGTAATTTCCGAAGAACATTAACTTTAATTTCCGAACTGAATTACTAATTAAATTTACACAAATTTCCGAACTAAATCAACAGTAATTTCCGAACTGTATTTGAAACTTTGTTACTGTATTACAGTAATTCGGTACAGAAAGGGGATGGCAAGACCATTTTTGGGATGCTGGGATTAACCATTTGTAACTTCGGGAAATCGGATGGACTTTTTAGAGGCCGGGAATTCGGGGTGAAATTGTCATCGGGACAAAGAAAGATTCATTTTGAGACCCTTGAAATCGTGATTTTGTAGTAATTTTATTAATGGGACTGGCAAAAATTTGTTTTTTTAAAATACAATCTTCCGGGGCAAAATGTCTGGGATTTCGGGATTTGCTCATTTTAATGACTGGAAATCGGGGTGAAATCGCCTCCCATAAAACGTACTATAGTTATATACAGTACTAACATAACAGCAACCTTAGTGGGATTGTTACTTCTGAACGAAATGTACAATGACTTCGATACTAAACTTAAAGTAACTTTTGACTTTTTGTATTAAATTCATTGTAACATCGGTAGAACATGCCGAATTTACAGAATTTACAAAAAATCTATATAGGGTAAAAAAAATAACGGACGGTTTAAGTACTAGATTTAAACAGTAATATCCGACATGAATTGACAGTATTTAGAGCAATTTCCGAACTGAATTTACAATAACTTCGGTATTAAAACTACAGTAACTTTGGTACTAAATTTACTGTAATTTCGATATTTATTGATACATTCATTTTTTTCTTTTATTTCTTTTGTTTTTGTTTGCGTTTTCCTTTTTAAATCTTAAATGAGAAGGATTCAAAGTCTTCTAAAAATTAGCAAGGACTTTTATTACAACTGGTCATTGAAAATTGTGCAATATTTTATAAATCTCGTGTCTATCAGTATCGACCAATACGATATGTATGAATAAATGAACATCGTAATGAACCTGACATTTCAAAGTATATAACAGCACTAACAGTTCCAAAATCTTTCACCGGTCTTATAGTATTGTCTGGACAATTTCTAAAATATCTGGACTGACCATTTACACATTTCTATTGAAAATTTCAAGTCAACAGACCCACCACGATACCTTTGATCTCGATAACATTTCGACGCTGTCTATTTTTAAACATGACGTTACTAACGAGGCACGTTATTACTCACGCAATCCGCTAGAGGCGTTGAATTACGTACACTTCGCCCTAATATATTCACCAGAAAACGACTGAAACCACCAGATCTATATCTTGTTTGGACTTACATCTCCAATTTGACGAAAATGGTTATCTCCGTACTAAACTTTACGACATAAAGAGAGACTTTAATATCAAAATTATCAGTTTCCCTAACATGGGCTTCTTCTGCTTAAGGAGTGTATGTTTCACATTTTATTCGTCAAATGAGAGCTAGCACAAATTATGCGGACCCTCTCATTAGACAAAGTTATCTCCTTGACCGCCTTATTAATCAAGACTTCAAAAAATTCCGTCTCATTTGATCATTAAAAAGGTTCTTTAATAGATATTAGTTCATTGTTGAAAAAATTGAATTTTTCGGTCCGAACTCTGATTCAAGATTCTTTCTTTCTAAAGTACTTGGATGTTCATTTCTTTTAATTGGCTACGACCTTTCAATGGCAATTGCTTTTGAGTTACTGTCGGACATTACCGCAATAGAAGTAAAGGCTTGGCTAGCCACAAAACCGGTTTACCCCACCATTTCATTTGAAATTCCCGTACAAAGTCGGGACCATTTCGTCCCGTTTTGTCTTTTGTTTCATGGACTTCAGCTTTTGACCACTATGTTCGATAATTTTGTTATTTGACCCATTTTCCAAGTTTTCAAATAAATAGTCTTTTGGCCAGCACAGAAATTCTGATTACTAGATTGGTGAATTTCCTCAGGCTTAACAATCCACTAGCAGAGTAGATTAAAGATGAATGCTACAGATACTGTGAATTTCTTTTCTTTATATGGCCATCTCTTCTCTTTTTATATCACTACAAAAAACAACTTTCTTTACAACCAACGCACACGAACAAAGATTTTTATTTTATTTGTGTGAAAATCTTTAATGCAGTAGTCCTACAAATGAAAATGTTCTGAATAAGACTTGACACAAACGGAAGTTAGTACATTTACTTAACAGATCAATGAAATGAATTAATGTAAACAAATAAAATGTTGAGTTTGTGTTTGCACCGAAAGTAAACAATGGATGTTTGCATGGCAGACCTAAATCCATTTTATATAAAACAGCGAAGACAGCATTGTAAATATAAACTACGTACTACTTTTTGGTCAAGTTGTAATTTCAACGCATCGTAATTAAATAGTTCCAAATTTTCAATGTTGTCGACCTACTAGAAACATTTTGTTGACATGACCATTAACGGCATATGAGTCCCTTTAACTTAAGTTTCTAAGAATCCTTTGCGTTTTTATGAAACCAATCAAACTATTTGATTTTTTTACACCGGAACTTAAAACTTATGGTTTAAAAATCTGTTATTATTTAAGGGTGAATACCAAACTATCCAACTTGTGTTCGTTTTCAGTTTAACGACATAAGAACGGCGTTGTAATTATTGTTATAAATTATGAAGGCATTTTTGTTTTGTACTATTTTGAGTGTACGTGTCCTCAAAAACTTTTAAAAGTGTTCAATTCCCTTTGGGACAGGTACATGATCAGCTATAATACTGCGGATTGAAATTAAATCAAGCATCATTTAATAATGGGGTATGGACATGGTCATACTATATCACTATTCCCGGTAAGTGCTAGTAAAAAAAAATTAAAATCCAGTATATAATACATTTATAATGTTTGTTTTCATATCATTTTCAACTTAGATAAAAAAAAGTAGGTTTTATTAATCGAATTGCATTAATATTATGTAATCATTCAAATGTGTGTTTTATTTTAAATATTTCAAGATCACCTTGAACAGCTATCCTCAACCAGTCTTACCCGTAGCCACAGTATTCAAACTTTTGATTTTTCTACTCTTTATACTACCCTGCCACACATTTAACTGAAAACAGTTATTGCATATTCAATACATCAATGTTTCTGCACTATTCTAGAATGAAGAAACACCTAAATAGGGGAAAGACAAAACTTATTTCGTCAAGAACCACACTGATTCAAATGAGAAGTACACTGATACTGACGTAATCAAAATGTTAAATTTTTTATCGACACTATTTTTGAAGAATTCGGAGGAAGCTTTTACTATTAGACAGAAGGGGTTCCGATGGGAATTTACTGTGCGCCACTTTTAGCTGACCCTTTCCCTTATAAAGCCAAATTCTTTGCAAGGGCTTCCAAAAAAAAACCAAAAAAAAACCCAAACAAACAAACAAAAATTAGAAAAAAAAACATTTAGCAAAGTCCTTACATTTCAGCTTCCGCTACATAGACGATGTACTTTCGTACCTAGATCTTTTGTTATGTTTTGTTGAAGATGGTCGTTTGAAATCTAATTCGCTACATGACAAGCATGATGATGATTTTATCTTCCCAATTGTCATGAATATTTGCTATTAGCATATTTGCTAAAAATTCAAGTGTTGGGCCTTAATTTCCCTTGCCTTTCAGGCTCGGCATATTTTACCACCCTGCGACTAGTATTTTTGGCAAACACTACTCCTTATCATGATATAATCTGTTCACAAACGCCCAATTCAATAGTCTACGTAGAAGGTCTTGTGGAAATAATTGTGAAATATAAATACAATTTTATACAGTTTTATGATATATCTGTTTTATTAAAAGAAATGTCTCTGTCATCAAAACGCATTGATGGCTCCGGGACAAATACTATGACAAGCGTCATGGGTCCGGGACAAATACCATGTCAAGCGTCCAAGTGAAAGGGATAGTTGCAAAAAAAAAAACTACGTCTATTAACCAATCGGACTGCAGCTTACTTACGTAAGTTGTAATTAACTCGAAAGATATAAATGGGTTTTCAAAACTGTCTTTTTTTCGTACATGTGTAGATAATTTACATTAATAATACCTATTTTTAAGATCTGAATATTACAACATTCAAGGAAGTACGTAGAGAATTATGTATTTTTTAAAATTTGAATTAATTACAAATTATCGACTTCCGATAAAATAATAGGCATTTCTATTTATTACGTTTCAGTGGAAAGCCATAACCCCTGCATTTATCGAATGAACGTAGAAAGATGAACCATCGCTGAATCACAAGGTTTTACACGGACTGGTAACATTTATGACAGATGACCAATGAATGCCTTTTAGTGGAGCGGCGAGGAGGCAAATTTTCAAAATTTAAATTACCCGAAAGCCCCATGGACTTTTATGTGTAATGTTTGTTCTTTCAGAAAATGGCTATCGTCGCTATCTGACATGGTCCAAACATACTTTATTTAAGGGTCAACGGTCATAGCCCTGAGAGCTGTAGTGGTATAAATTATTCTTACTTATTACTAATTTTTTGACATAGTTTTCAGATATTTGGCAAATAGGTGTATCTCAACAAAGTTGAATATTTGGTACCATTTGACTTTCATATGACATTCACCTTTGACCTGAGGTCAAATACTTGTTTTTAAGTAAAGGATTTTCCAATACAGAAATAAATTGCACTGGAGTAGTCGTATTTAAACCGCGTTAAGAATGCATTAAAGTGCGAGCTGTGCTCCTATAGCTTTCATTGAATTTGACCACACTTAAGGTCAAATAAGGCAATTTTTCTTACAACGAATAGAGCGGTACAAGGTTGACTAAGAACAAGCTATTTGACACACGTTTTTACTATTGTACAAGGTGTCTGCAATAATTATGACTCATATTAGTCATTGACATTGAAGATTGATATCAAAATTAAGTTTCTTCATAATATTTTTGGCGTGTGCGTGGGGGGACGGGCAAATATCTAAATGATTTTACAAAAACACATAGTACAACATATGAATCATTGGTCTTTTGGACCTTTTCTTGACATCGAATGAGCTAAAGGTTATTTTTGATAACAGTTATCTTTTATTTTTACCTTAGTTACACCTCTACGCGATCTTCGCATTTAATTTAAGAAATGCTAGGTTTTCTCAAAACAAAATCTGCTTGGTTCATACTTGTTAATTTAAGAACTGCTTGTTATTCACTTGAACAGGGCATTTTTTTGTGTAAAACACACAAGGTTATTCGTAAAGAGAAAAATCGAAACACATTGGCCCATTGGAAAAAAATCAAGAACACGAAGTCAAAGGACATTAAATATGTGAGATCAAGTAGTGTTTTATGCTAAGCAATGACAGTTTCCATTAAAGAATAAAACAGATGTGACGTATTACTATAATAAAAAAAAATCGCCCATAGGACTACATTCAAATGCTTGTCCAGGCAGGATCCAGACAATTTGAAAAGAGGGGTTCAAATTTGAAGTGGCATGATATTTCACCGAGCGGCACGAGGCTCCGAACAATTTGGGGTATTTCCTAGTAAAACATCAAGATATTCATTAAAAATACATGATTGTGCAAACGGGGGTACCAACCCCCGGAATCTTCACTTGGTTCCGCCAATGATGTCAATGTCGCAAACAAAACTAGAATTTTTATACATAATATGCTTTCTCCCAAATTGTAACAAAACGTATTAAAATTGACAAGCTTTGTAATAAGGAAGTACATTTTTAAAACAGAAAACGACGACAAAAGCAAACATGCAGAATTTACATAGGTTCTCAAATTTGAAGATGCGCACAAAGCACAACAGGACGCAATGGTATATTTTGTTGGATTTTCGTCTGTCAACAATTTCCTACTAAATAACTTTTAGCGCATTATTTAGCAATTTACAATGAAATATTAGCCTTTTGGATGTTTTATGATTTCGGGAAATTTAAGTTTTCTGGGGTAATCAATTTAAGTGATGACACATATTTTGTGAAATCAAGCTGTTTTCATCTTTAGAACGCTTTGGCGTTTCCAGTTTTTGCTTAGCATAGCAGAGCAGGACTCCGACTTGACGCAACAAGTACATTATATTTCCGCATTTTCATATCTTAACTATACGAACACTCCCAATACACAAACACACCCTTTAGTAAATTACACCTTTTTTTTAAAGGTGAGCAAATAAGAACATTATAAACACGTATCATATATTTTTAGAATGGTACTTATGTCAAACATACACCAAGCAAATAGAAATATTGTTGAAATATCATTCAAAACAGACTGCCTGGTAAAGGGTAAATTATAAAATTATGACCAAATCGGTACAACACTGTTCAAATACGGGAATGAAATATTTGCAAAACACAACTTTTGATAAAAATACGCCAAANGTTACGTGAAACAATTGTCAAATCAGTTATGAGACATAATTAACAAATATGTAAAAGGTTAAAAGGTAGGTGCTAAAAAACATCAATTTTAATGCTTTATTTTACCAAGTTTGTAAACGGCCGTACTGGGCTATGTTTGAACTTGTAAGGATGTATTGATGCATAATTAAGTGCACTATTGCATGCTTTTTGTTTCTGTTGTATTGAGTTTCAAGAATAACTGGTGAATTCAATAAAATTTCATTCAAAGCAGGCAGTCCCGTGTGTATATTGAAGAGTAGGGTAACGTAAAAGGTCGCCATTTTTTACGTCATAGGGACCACAATTTAACTCGACGGCAGGCATTTTCTGAGAGTTAAGATGTTGATAAATGATATTAAGCAATAAAATTCCATGGGATTGTGGGTAATTTAAACTCGTTAAATAAGCGACTTTTTACATATCCGCCGCTCTACTATTTTGACTAATGAATTATATACAACCCAGTAGCCAGTACTTCGGTGCTGGTCCGAAAACCTATTTTATTTAGAAACTTGCAATATCTAAAATTAACAAAATTTTGTTCAAACTAAAGAGTATCTCCCTCTTGCATTGATCTGTCCTTAGCTAATTTTGGCTCTGCACTGAAGCGACTTAAGTTTTGGCAATGCGCACATGCCGAACCTAAATAGAAATTTCGGAATGTTGTTATTGTATATGGCAACATTTTTTGCCAATCAATTAACAGGACTTGAAAGCACTGATCAGGGTTTAATTTTATCCTTGCTGTTTGATCTGCACTAAATAGACATTAGATTTACTTGTCAAAATGGCCAGAAACAAAATTAAAATTAACAATGGTATTAAGTTATTTCTTAAAATACTGAAATTCAAGACAGGGTATTATGATATTCAAATTATGATGATAAGGATATGAGTTACGCATAGCGTGCAAAAGGACACAATCGAAAAGGAAATTCTGAAATTTGCATCAATTATTCGTTTACTGTGTGGGATACTCTAAGCGTCGGGAGAACATTTTAAGGCTTTATATGCTCTCAATATTATAACAATACGTGTGTTACTCGACTAACCCGGAATTGCGACTATCTCGGAATTCCTAGTTAATCGACCTCTACCCTCTACTAAATGGGAATTGCGCTTATCCCGGAAATTTAATTTCTTATTTAGTCGCCTTTTTTCTTACGCTTAACTCGGAAATTTTATTTTCTGGTTTAGTCGCAAAATTTGAATCGACTAAAGCAGAATTGCGACTATCTTGGAATTCCGACTTAAGCGAAAATCTTTTCTACTATATCGGAATTGCGCTTATCCTGGAATTTTTTTAAGCTGACGATATCAACAAAACTGAAACCACATTGCCGACGACGTTGGACTTTTGAGGGTATGCAAAATGATTGAAAAACAACGGCAGTAGAATACCGAAGGAACAAAGCACAATATTACATAAATCAAAGTCCAGAGACAAGGCAAATCAAGGACACCAGAAGGCAGAAGACCAAAGACACTACATGCCCACAAAAAACAGAGTGAACTCTAAAAAAACAGTGACATCAGGTGCTCCGGAAGGGTAAGCATTTTCTGCTCTGTATACAGCACCCGTCACAAAATGATGCTCAAAACCACTATAAAATTATAATTTCTGAGATAGCAGACGCAATGCACCTTTCGACTATCCCGGAAACTATGTTACATTCTCAGATTGTGCCTTTTCAATCAAATAATATTGGTTAAAGATTGCTTCTTAGATTTTTACTGGAAGGAAAAACGACCATGAAACTTCAAACAAAAGGACTTCATAAATATATTTCTTTTATTTATACGTTTTCTTTCAAGTTCTTTATAAAAAATTGCTCAATCAACCCTCATGGTCTGTTGTCAAACTTAATTTTTCACTTTTTTTCGGTCTTACATTATTAAAAATTTACGATTTAGTAGAAGAAATAAATTCCGGGATAATCGCAGTGTTATTACCTGCGACTAAATCGGAAATTTCCGGGATAGTCGAGTAACATACGTGTTTATAAACGGACTGCTCTCATTATTATACAATACGTGTTTATTGTACAGCTAAGACATACGTACAAAAACTGATCAACTCAAATGCCTAAATGAAATGACAATAAAGAAGCAAAGCAAATGGTAACATAAATCTAAACATTGACATAAGAAATACGCGTAATACGAATACACAAAACTGTGAGAATCCCTACATATACGTACATCAAGTTCTGTGGAAGGTAAACCATGATCAGATTTACTAGTGGCATCCGTCAACCGGACAATAAAAATTCTGGTGTCGAGTAATCAATTGAATGTATTAGACAGGTAATAAACTCTGAATTCATTGAAAACTCTTCATTTTCATTTTTCATTATCGTTACATTGTAAAGAATTGTCGAATAATGACGATAAATGTAAATATCTGCAGATCAAGCATAAACAGCATTATGAAAGTAGTTTTTATTGTTCAAAGGATTAACACTGTAATCAGATAGCACTCAATCCTTACTGTATTTGGTATTTACATGTTTTGATTCCAATGCTTCGAATGAGAGGTTACTTCTTGAAACACGTGTACCACATAACGAAATTTACTACATATGAAAAAGAAAGGAAATTGGGTAAATGTCATGTATTTATTATGCAATTTCGGTATTTTAGCATTTTGAAATCATTGAGCCGATGCCTCTGCTGGTGGACCAGAGGTTCCCGAGGGTATTCGCCAGCCAAATAGTCAGACTTGTCTGCCATGAAAATACCTCAGTGCGTTTTATACAAATTTATGGTTTATCAAAATTGTAACACCTTACAAAATTGGGCCGATGCAACTGGTGTTGGACCAGAGGTCCCCGGGGTTATTCACCAGCCCAATAGTCAGACTAATTTACCTTGTGTTTTATAGAAATTTACGGTTTATCAAAATTGTAACCCCTTAAAAATACTGAGGCTTCATTCCATGTTTTGCACTCGGTAGATGTCCTTGGTACTGGATTTGGCCTCCTATTTCGATATTTTTGGGGTTATGCGTACTTATTTTTTTGTTTCTTTGGGATTATGGTTTTCCTTATTATTTGATCCTAATGCTGCTGATGAGAGGTTACTCCTTGAAACACGTATACAGTATAACAAAATTTACTGAAATTTCGGTATTTTAGTATTTTTTTAGTCCTTAATTAAGTTTTGAATAATTAGATTTTGAGAAAAGATGAGACCAAACTTTTCAGTGATAGTGGCTTTTCACCTTTATTAATATTATTTGTTTGCAGTTTTGAGATTCTTTTGATGATGGTTTCATTTGATTGCTAACATGTTTAATAATTAATTACACAAATATGAAATAGCCCTTGGTCGAAGAAAACTTGGTCAAAGTTTGAACTATGTTTGATAGTGTCAACGGTCAAAGAAAACTTTGATCAACACTATGAAGGACTTTTATGGAATAAAAACCCATCCAATTTGTCTTCAAACCTTGATGAACTTTGATGGGAATTAACCAATCAAAAAGCAGTTTTGAGATGATGCAAATTTTGTGTTCAAAACATAAAAACATGGCTAAAACCTGTAATAATAAAGTTCCAATACGAAGCAAATGTTACAGAAAACTTTTATAGACGAATGTCATGACCTATTCTCAAATTAAGTTTTGTACTCTGTTTGGTCTTCATACTGCAATTTTTTAACAAGACTGGTCCAGTTCTTACTGACCTAGTAATCAAACCATTTCTTAATCTGCAATATTGTTTTTCCACCGGAGAAATTCTATGCAGCATATTTATGCACAAAATCGTATTACTAATTAAAAATATAATATATTTAATCTTAAAATTTGTGCCGTTTGTTTCATTGTAAACAACTTTTCCCGCCTTTTGCTTGACCATCAACCAAAAAAAACTTTGATAGTGTCACTTGACAACTTTAAACAAGAAAACTTGGTCCAAACTTTCTTTGAGCAAGGTTTTTGATGGAAACTTTGATAGTGTCAGTAGGGCTTAAGGAGGTAAGGCACACCGGAGCTCATTAAACTTACTCTTGTTTAGGTAACATTATATGTAAAGTCTGTTAAAAGATGACCTTGAATTGTTGTAACCTTATTTCTTTTGATTGTTTTTTTCTGATAGATGGCGAATTCGTTTCAACTCAGTAGTTTGTATAAGGATCATCTGTTATAATAAATTACAAAGCATATAAAGAAGATTTTAATTTTAGATAAATTACACATAAGTTACACAGCAAATTGAACCCTCCATCTGCAGCCGAGCAAAGACTTATGGCGAAGAAACTGTTAAGGTTGATTGTTGTCATGTTGTGTAGTAATTATGGGATCATACAAGGTACATGTATTAAATATCTCACTGCTTCGTCTAATATTAAAGTTTTTGTGTGTATGACTTCTTCCTATGAGATTTTTTGAATAATAATTAACTAGTATACAGCAAAAGGTATTGTCAATAAATGCTACATAAAAAAAAATGAAATGACAGTAGTTGATATGGCAAAAAGCCGTAGGTTTTCAAAAAACGTTTTTTGAAAACCTACGGCTTTTCCCCATAGTTAACTACTATCTACGGGACTAACGAAAATAAGCAATTGTTATTCNATATCTCACTGCTTCGTCTAATATTAAAGTTTTTGTGTGTATGACTTCTTCCTATGAGATTTTTTGAATAATAATTAACTAGTATACAGCAAAAGGTATTGTCAATAAATGCTACATAAAAAAAATGAAATGACATACGCAATAAATTTGAATTGCCCAGAATTCGAAATATCTAAATATTACACAACAACCTCGTGTAATGCATCAGTGAAAGAAAAATAAACGTTACTTGTAAAAGCAACACGAATGTAACAAAAGTTGCAAAATATTGAAAAATAACGGTAAGATTTGGTAACATTAACAATTCATTAGCATTTAAATGTTACAATTCCCTTTAGTTGAAAATACTCGACAAACAGTATAAAATGTTATCAAGAACCTGTATTGGTATACCTGGACATGGCCGTTTTATAAACCCAGAGTCAATATAGACTTATGTTAGGAAATGTTGCCACTTGCTTCCCCTAACATTTGAAAACATTTTTAAAGGGACCACCCATATAGTATTTTGATAAAGTTTGGTAATAATTATTGTTTTGGTTTAAGAGAAAACTTTTCAATTAAATCAATCCCATAGTGTTCTTGGCAAACTATGTTCTTGGCTTGCAGCCGTCTTATATAAAGTAGAAACAGACCAATCACTTAATTTGCGAAAGACAACCTCAAGCTCAGGACTCAATTAAAATAAATCAAGTGGTTTTAGGCAGACGATATTTGAATGCATTTTCCATACAGTCCTATGTTCTTCGCGCCATTCTGGTTGAAGTGCGAACATGAAAATCTCAAAACTTTTAAGGGGACCGACCATCTAAGGGTTACTGATTCAACAGCTTCAGAGTCGAAGATCTTTAAATAAATTTCCAAAAATGTCTTTTTTTTAAAATATGTGTCCACCTAGTGATAATCTTGGATGAGAAATGAAAAAAAAGCAAATTTTGAAGAGGGTTACCCAAGTAATATTATGATTAAATGTAATTGAAATTTTTCAAGATGTTTCACATGACATTTTCGAATGCCTTTCCCATAGGTTCCAATGTAAACTATGGCCCCTACCTGTGGCAATCGTTGACGAAGTACGAACATTAAATCTCCGACTTTGCAAGAGACCAGCCAAGGTCTCATGTGATAAAATTTGGTTTTAGTTGAGATCTTTGAATGTATTTCCATAATTGGGTCCTACGTTAAACTTTATTCCATGCTTGCAGCCAACGTGGATGAGGTACGAACATTAAAACATCAAACTTTGAAAGGGACTAGCTATGAACTAATATGCCGATTAGTTTGTTTAGAGGAGAAGGTCGTTGAATGCATTTCCCATAGGGTACTACATGGAACTCGGCCATCTTGGATTAGGTACGAACATAAAAAGTCTTATAATTTTGAAGGGAACTAAGCGAGGACTTATGTGACCGAGTCTGGTTCCAAATGTCTCGGTGGTTTCAGGGACGAAGATCTTTGAATTAAAATAATTGACGGACAAAAGACACAAATGATGATAAAATCTCTCCTAGGCTATAACCAGGTGAGCTATATAGGGTGCAAACAAAAAGAATAGCATGTAATTCGACTACAATAAGCAATGAAGGAATATGAAGTAAATACGAATTAGACAAAGTCTCTACAAATACATGGTAAAACTAAGCAATGGAAAAACGCTTTCATTGTTGTTCTTCATCTTGAAGTCGTCATGGGGCCTTCAAAAAACAGCTTTACTCATACTTCATAGAAAATTCAAAACGGTCCCTTGCATCGGTTTGAGTAGAATTTATTGCAAGATGTCGAGTAACGCTACATCAAGGCTTCTTACCCGTTAATCCATGGATGCAGGATCGTCAAAAACAAAAACTTAACTGGGAAAGTGTTCGCACAAATGCTGTCTTCTATTGCCCGTTAAGGAAGACTAATACAAATCGATCACAACATTTAAATAACCACAGAGCACTCATCTAGCCAATAGTAAGAAATATTGGCATAATAAAATCATAAGCACAATAAGTAAGGTGGTCAGAATAAGAATTTTAAATTACAAAAAAAAAAAAAAAAAAAAAAAAAAAAAAAACAATTTTGAAAGTATAATTAAGAAATAAAACATGACTGCCATACTAGATTGTCATTATAACATGGGCTTGAGTTGTTTTTTTTTCAAATATTTTATCCCGAGCGTTAGCGAGGGGTAAAATATGCAAAAACAACGAAAGCCCATGTTTTAATGACAATATAGTATTTGGCGGGTATGATTTATTTCGATTCTAATATGGAAATTTCACCCATTTCATATCCGAAGCGAGCAACGACTATGTAATGGTTCCGTAACATTTTGATTTTGATAAACAAACTCGCTGACAAAAAACTTTCCACAAATACAATAAAAACTTACTTTTGTTTGATTAAATTGCTATTTTAACTGTAGAAAATGCCTCAAGTCCTCATAATCTCCATTCAAACTTTCCAACCAACGCTGCCTACGAACCGGACATTACGATTTTATTCGTGACGTCAAAAATAGGAAAATTAAAGTTTGTCCCGAACATTGCCTTTTCAAGAAGAAAAAAAATTCCACAATGAATTTCGGAAACAAATTTAATTAAAAAAATTGTTAGTGGATGGTAG
The DNA here is from genome assembly GCA_002080025.1 of Modiolus philippinarum. Taxonomy (NCBI): domain Eukaryota; kingdom Metazoa; phylum Mollusca; class Bivalvia; order Mytilida; family Modiolidae; genus Modiolus; species Modiolus philippinarum. Next base: position 150,996 of record MJUU01044118.1, on the reverse strand, counting down.
ATTTTGACAATTAAAATGAAAAATGGATTCAAAATATGCAACAGAAACTATGCTACTTTTGTGCATGTGCTAAGAGTGTTATATTGGTATTATAACATGACTCTATTTACAAAGCTAATACAGGAAGCCATATTAGAATAGTGCATCGATCTACATGAGAAATTCTCACAAGAACAAGGTGTGTGGATAACCATTGAGTTCGAGTTAAAGTTCGAGTTACAATTCCAGTTATCATTCGAGTTCGAGTAAATATTCGAGTCAACTCGAAAAATGGATTTTAATGTCAACTATCGAGTTGATGAATGTCGAGTTACAGACAAATCGAGGAATACTAAATAAAATACGTTGGTCAAATTTTGACAAGAATTGGGTGCGCATTTTAAGGCGTTTTTTGGAAAAAAAGGTCTGGAGTAAACCCAAATGATTCACTTTGATACCTGTTAGAGAACTTCATGAATAGAATCATTTTTTTTTTCAGTTTAAATAAAAACATGTGTATATCATATTATTTGTATATTTTCATTTTTATAAATTATTACCTCAACCACAAAATTGAGTTCGGTTGTTATAAAAAGTCACAATTAAAAATGGGTTTTGGTAATAGGAATGCGTAGCCTGGCAAGAAACAACATGAAGAAGTCTTAGAACAGCTTTCACCCCTTTCAAGGATTATGTGTATAAAATCAGCCAAAAATGAAACAGAAGGTTTTTTTTATCAATCTTTTCTCCGGTGAAATTCGAACCTTTTTCATGAAATATGGAGAAAACAAGTTCAATGAATGTTATTGTTCTCCTTGGATAGTAATAATTACAAAATTCATCTTTTTTTTTGCAAAAAATTGTTTTTCCTTACATGTCATTTTCATATCTCATATAAACGTTCTAACGTTTTGATGTATCGGTTATGTGGACAGTTTGAACTGAAGTTTTTTGAATGTAACCAAGGATCACCAATGATCTCCGAATCATGCGCGAGTAGACGTTCTTCGATCGTTTCCTAATATTTGGATGAGCAGTTTAGGGTACTGAAGATGCTTTCTAAGGATTGATTGATTGATTGAATATTGTTTAACGTCCTCGGGGTCAGCCCCGTTTAGGAGGGGTCATACCCCGCAAGTCGAAGAGATACTAGGTCCTATTTCTATATCCCGGGGATTACCTCGGGGGGGGGGGGGGCTTTCTAAGGAAAACACATTTGATCAAACCATTTGAAACAACGGAAACATAACACACGTATATTGGATAATTTCGGAGTCCTGGTGCACAATTTTTTTTGTGTTGGTACGGATTTAGGCATGGTGTTTTCGTCTTCGCTGCGATTTACTTTTCATTGGTAATTTCATTTCCAGTAGAATCATTCTAAAGTTAGAAATAGTCTCTTCCGAATCCTTCCATTGTCTTTTTTGGAATTTTATACAAGACCGAGTGATGCATTAAAAAGTGTCTACAAAAATTCCTATCAAATACAAAACATGGCTGACAGTGCAGGACCTACTTTAACATTGGACCCTATGAGGAGAAATTGTCATTATCAGAAGCAATTTTATCTATAATTTACTGAAATGGTTTATGGAAGGTCCTCCACGAAAGATTTCTCACGAAGCCATGGTGAGATTATGCTGTAACTTGGCGTCCGTCTGTCCGGCGTTAACATTTTTTTTTCAAAACTCTTCTCCTCTGAAACAACACAGCCAAATGAAACCAAACTTGGCCTGAATCATCACCAGGGTATGGCTTCTCAAAATTGTGTTATTTAACCCGAAACAACATGGCCGCTATTTCTAAAAAATGACCTCCCCTCAAAATAAAAAATGGGGGTACTTGCAGTTTTTAACAAATAATTAAAAAAACATTGGACATATCATCTGACATGTGGAAAAAATGAGTCGGCATGACAAGATATACCCATCTTCAATTTTGAAGAATATCTAATGATCCATAGAGTTATTGCCCCTTTTCTGTAAAGTTTTCAAATTGATTTTTTTTTTGTTTTAAAAACTATAACAGATAGAAGTAAAGTATTATTGCAGAAATGTTCAGTACGACAAGATCTACCAGAATTAATATTTTAAAGAAATTACAAATGCCCATATAGGAGTTATTGCCCTTTATTGTTCAATTTTTTCGGGAATGTATATCTTTGTCTTATATTTCAAAAACAATTTGAAATAGAGGTCAAAGTTAAATTGCAGAAATGTTAAGCATGCTAGAACAACATTTTAATGAACATAGTCAAGTTGTCTGACCTCATCCAAGATGCCTGTCATGCAGCGGGGAACTTTGCTTACCATTTTACCCTTTGGGGAACATTTTGTAAGATTCACTCTCAAAAACTACTAGGTAGCTGGGAGCAACCTCGGTCACAACAGACTCAAGTTGGCCACTTTGAAAAATGTGTCCAACAAGCAGCATCATATTAAATATAGCCGCCGGGGGGGGGGGGGTAGTTTTACATTACGCCAAGTGGGAAAGTATTCAAAGATCTCCTCTGAAGGAACAAAGCCAATTGAATATTCTTTGGTCTTTAACTTCCCTTTAAAAATGTCTGTCTAGTCTGCAACTCCTCCTAGAATGCCAACAGTTGGAAACTTAGTTTACAAATGTAATATTGGACCTTAGGGGAAAACATGTTGAAAGATCTTTTTCTTTGAAACTATTAGGCCAATTTGAACCAAACTTGTAACCTTAGTTGCCCCTTTGTAACCTATAAGTCTTCATCATATCCAAAATCGTTGCCATCAGGAAATTTTTTTCAAATTTAAAGCATCAAGGCCTAATCGCATACTTAAAAGGAGGCGCTTTATTATTAGGTTATTGTCTCATGATGTCAGCTATGACCCAGGTGAGCGATTCAGGTTCAGTCTCTTGGTCTTAAGTTTTTATATTGGACAAACTTGGGTATCTTGCACAAAGATATCTTCTTGTTACAGTCTTCAAGATGTTTAGAACGCAGTGTTCTTGGGAATCGATGTAGACTTTAATTGAAACAGGATATCGGGATGTCGGCTCTTGACCATTGTTTTAATTCGAAAGTCTCGATACTCTTTGAACTGAAAACAAAATCTGTATATTTTTCTTCGTCTTTGAAACTAATTGTTGTACCAGAGTATGAAAGTAAAGACAAACTTGAGTTGTGTTCGTGTTTGTTATCACTTAAACAACTTGAAAAGTATGCATGGACTTCTGTTATCAAATTTAGATTGAACTATCATTTCACTTTAGATTGCATTTAGAAGTGCAAAATGATCGTTGCTATTCATAAAATCACCTAATATTAACTTGAACTTTAACTCGAACTTGAACTCGAAATTTACCTCGAATTTTAACTCAAGCTCGAAACGTAACTTCGGTATTTAGTTATTCGATAGATGGTTTTAGAAAATCAACAATTCGAGTTAAATATAACTCGACTTTTAACTCGAACTGTAACTCGAACTTTAACTCGAACTGTAACTCGAACTCGAACTGTACCTCCAACTTTAACTCGAACTCTTACTCGAACTCGATGGTTATACACACCAAGAACAAGTGCAATGTACATCATAACTGAAAGGTATATAGAGCAAACACTCCTCTAACAGGGAATCTTTGTACGGACTCCACAATACCTTATATTAACGAAATTTGTTAATCTGACCCAAATAATTACATGTTTATTTGTTGTTATTTTAATTGTTAATTCTTCGAATCTGCTACGAGTGAACTAATAATACTTTTATTTTTTACAACAATGTTTTTTGATAAATACTTACTAATATTAATTATTTAACGGTCAACGATAGCATACATGTAGCGAAATAAATGCGGGATTTTATTGCAGCACATATTTTTTTTTCCCGTTCCTTGGTTATATTTAAATATTGCAACTCTGCTGAAGTTATCGGCGACCTGTTTCCCCATAGTTTTCTAACGTTCCATTCAAATTTAGTTAATTGGTGACGATAATTTGAATAAAAAAAAATCAAAAGAGAAAATTTTTAATCATTTTTAGTTCACCTGGTCTGTCGTTCGTTAACTTTTCACATTTTCATCGTCTCCTCTGAAACCACTGAAGCAAATTCGATCAAGCTTTACAGGAATGATGTATGGAAAGTCTTTAACAAAGATTGCTCATTTCGTTCCGATCAGATAAAAAACATGGCCGCCAGCGCGGAACTTAGGTTTAACATTGGACCCTATGGGAAAAATCACATTTCATCTTTTCATCTGAAACCAATGAAGCAAATTCGGCCAAACTTTACAGGAGTAATGTACTAAAGGTCCGTAACAAAATTTGCTCATTTTGTTCCGATCTGATAAAAAATATGGCCGCCAGCACGGAACATAGTTTAACGATGGATCCTATGGGAAACTCACATTTTCATCTTTTCCTCTGAAACCACTGAAGCAAATTCAACCAAACTTTACAGGAATGATGTACTGAATGTCCTTAACAAAGATAGCTCACTTCGCTCTGATCCAAATAAAAACATGACCGCCACTGCGGAACTTAGGTTTAACATTGGACCCCATGGGAAAAATCACATTCATCTTCTTCTCCTCTGAAACGAGGGAAGCAAATTCAGCATAACTTTACAGGAATAATGTAATGAAGATCCTGAACAAAGAATGCTCATTCCGTTTTGATTCGATCTGAAACATGGCCGCCAGTGTAGAATTTAGGTTTGACTTTGGACCCCATGGGAAAAATCACAATTTCATCTTCTTTTCTGAAACCAATGAAGCAAATTCGACCATACTTTACAGGAATGATGTACTAAAGGTCCTTAACAAAGTTTGCTCATTTTGATCCAATGTGATAAAAAAAAACATGGCCGTCAGCGCGGAACTTAGGTTTTACATTGGACCCTATGGGTAAAATCAAATTTTCATCTTCTCCTCTGAAACCTCTCAAGCACATTCAAAAAAACTTTACAGGAATGATGTAATGAAGGTCCTTAACAAAGAGTGCTCATTTCGTTCTGATCCGATAAAAACATGACCACCAGCACGAAACATAGTTTAACATTTTACCCCTATTGGAAAATCACATTTTCATCTTCTCTTTTGAATCCACTGAAGCAAATTCAACTAAAATTTACGGCAATGATGTATGGAAGATACTTTACAAAAAATGCTCCTTTCATTTCGATCCGACAAAACACATGGCCTTCAGTGCAGAACATACTTTAACATAAGATCTTCTCTGAAACTATTCAAGCAAATTTAACTGAATGCATAAAAGGTACTTAGAAAAAATTACTCATACTCATGGAAAAATTAGCTAAACATTAGACCCCATTTTTGGGCATAGAAGCGTTTTGTCAGGTGAGCGATGTAGGCTCAGTCTTTGAGCCTGTAGTTTTCTTTGCAAAGGATAAAAAAAGATAAAACTGCTTAGGGAGAATACTTTGATAACTCCGGTTAAGGTTCTTAACTCCCTCCATCGTAGTTTTGTCCTTAGCAATATTTGATACTACTGATTATTCGGATTTCGTTTGGTTTTTTGAAATTATGGATTTCTTTTGTTTGGGTTCTAGTGCTGAGGTAGTAAACATATGTGTTACGGTCTCATGTTCATTTACTCCATATCCTTTTGTAAAATATTTAATACAGGAGTTTGTGTTTAATTGCAGTGCGGAGTTGGTAAAACAATCCCCCGTGCTAGAGATGTATGCTCTTTATTTTTCTTAGATATGGTGTACTTGTACATGAGATAATAGCTCATGTGTACACTTTTTTCAATTACTATGATCTAAATGTATGTAAATTCTAAACCCTAAGGATTAACTCCCTCCATCGTAGTTTTGTCCTTAGCAATATTTGATATTACCGATTATTCGGATTTCGTTTGGTTTTATGCATTTTAAACATTTTTTGAAATCATGGATTTCTTTTGTTTGGGTTCTAGTGCTGCTGATGAGGAATTAATTTCCGGAATGGCCATACAGCTCACTGAAATTATTGCAGTTTGAGTAAACATATGTGTTATGGTCTCATGTTCATTTACTCCATATCCTTTCGTAAAATATCTTGCTACGTTCGAGTCAACCGGATAAAGCTTTTGCGGAAGTACTCTTTAGACTAAAATCCGGTATAACGTTGCATGATAAATCCCAATTGTTTAATATTTAGAGTTACTACAAAATTAATATAACAATAAAGATGATATATGTAAATTATAAAGTTATCCTATTGATTAAATAATAGAATATTTATCCGATAATCGGAAAACGAGATTCAATAAAATCATACAGAAGATGATAATACAATGCTTATGATTTTTGTAGGGAATATTGCTTTGCATAAAAACACTCAACAGTCATCGACATATGCAGTCCAAGCAGGAAGTGGGCCCTCCAATTTAGCTGTGGATGGCGACACGAGACAATCTCCTTGGACGTTTCAGTGTAGTCATACAAACTATCAAGTTAACCCATGGTGGGCAGTAGATTTAGGTGCTGTATATGAGGTGTCCCGAGTTGTTTTGTATGGTAGAACAGACTGTTGTGGTATGTATAATGCATGGTGGGCAGTAGATTTAGAAGCTGTATATGAGGTGTCCCGAGTTGTTTTGTATGGTAGAACAGATTGTTGTGGTATGTACCGACTTTAAAATTTCGATTATTGATTCGTTTGATGTCTGAAATCCTGAATTATCCACTGCTGAAGGACTGTCAATAAATGACGATTTCGAACCTTTCATGAAGAATCATTATACATCTGTTTTCGTTCTGGCAAGTTTCAAGCCGAAACTGGTTGACGGTTTTGTAAGAGCAGCTGATTAGAGCTTCCGTAATAAAAAGCCACATACACACACACACACACAAACAAACACAAACGTTTCATCAAGAGTTCAAAGTACTCCCGTTTTCTATATTATTCATTAACTGTCCATAAGCCTTTGAACTTCGATTATTGATTCGTTTGATGTCTAAAATCGTGAATTATCCACTGTTGAAGGACTGTCAATAAATGACGATTTCTAACCTTTCATGAAGAATCATTATACATCTGTTTTCGTTCTGGCAAGTTTCAAGCCGTAACTGGTTGACGGTTTTGTAAGTGCAGCTGATTAGAGCTTCCGTAATATAAAGCCACACACACACACACACACACACACAAACACAAACGTTTCATCAAGAGTACAAAGTACTCCCGTTTTCCATATTGTTCATTAACTGTCCATAAGCCTTTGAACTTTCTCCCAAAGTTTGAGTATTTTATCTGTGGAAGTTTCACAAGACTTATAACGTTTTGATCGAGCAGAAGAACATGGCTTGATGTTAAGGTCATTTAGAGGTGATACTAGTATTCTCTATGGTAACTAATGGACGAAAATTATAAATGACGGTCTCTTCTTTTGTAATAGTGTGGAATTGCATATCTATAATTAACTGCTGTCATGAGATTTTGCGTCAAGAACGCTTATTTTATGCAACTAATGTTAATTGATTCCTCCTGTTTCTACACAAAATACCAGCGAAACCAGAGTTTGGTGCAAAGTTTTCTATATCTTCATTATAAATAACTTTATTACAGCAGAATGAAACATCACGTCAGGACCTGGAATGAGAGGCATTATCATTTATAATATTGTCGTATTCCTATTGGGGAAATATGTTAAAGTGAATACAAGAATCTTCTACTGACATGTTTACATAAAAGTTCTAAATGCTCAGATCTTGTAACTGTATATGTAAAAAGACGATTCGTAGTGGTGTAATAAAATAACTCATTTAAATTAATATTGAAGTCCTTGCACCTGAAATCCATGCCCCTAGAGTCTTTGCGCCTGAAATCCTTGTCCTTGGGGTTTTAACTCAATATTCTGATCCTCGCACCTTACCTTAGATTTTAGTATTCGTCTCTTTACCTAAATATACCATGTCGTATGAATGAAATTCCTCACTTCATTTGAAAGTTGTTACATTGTAGTCGTTCCTTCGGCAACATCAAATTAAATTAAAGATTAAATTGACTTCAAATTCACGTTTTTCCCGATCAACGTCTGCTGAAATGTCGAGGAGTTCGCGGGAAAACTGGTATTTCACCCATGTTCAAAAATTGTTCCATGTGAGTGAATTTTTCCCGGTGTTAAGACGCCACAAACAAATAAGCAATTAAGGGATGTGGAGTGAATGCATATGAGAAAAAGTCTCTACAAATAGATGGTAAAACAAAGTAATGGAACAACGCATTAATTGTTGTTCGTCATCTTGAAGTCACAATGAGGCTTCACCATTGAGCTTTGCTCATACCTCATAGTAAGTTCAAGACGGCACCTCTATAGTTAAGTGATCCGATTGATTGAATAATTGATTAGTTAAACTTTAACGTCAAGTGAGCAATACTTAAGCTATATAAGGACGAGAACAAGTTAATTAATGCGAAAAAATGCAAGAAAAAGAAGAGAGAAACAGAGGAGGAAGAGATAACCGGGGCAACGATTTTTTTAAAATTTTTGATTGCCATTGGAAAAGGGGAGAAATGGGCAGGAGCAGGAAATTTAGCCTTCTATATGACACACATTGTGTTTACTCTCTTTTAGAGATATTGCAAAGGACATGACGTGTCTCCACACAGATTTGCTACAATGGTTCAGTGTCAGGATTTCTGTATTTTGACCTGACTACCCCGTTTAGACAGGCATTCCCCTAATCACCAACTGGGTAGTCTACCGGAGCCCTTGCAAACCGATAAAGGTGCCAGGGCATGAAGAAATAAAAACGTATGAAATATGTACATGGGTCAAAATCCCTCTAAATGCATGGTAAGATTAATTAAGCATATGGAAAACGCTTTGATTGGTCTTCTTCATCTTGAATCCACCACGAGTCCCTCAACAAAGGACTTCTACCACATAGTAAGTTAGAGACGGCTAGCGTCGCTTTGAGTGGAATTCACCTGCTAAATGTTGAACAACGCTATATAAATGCATCTTGACTTAAGTCATGGATGCGGGGTCATCAGCAACCATTACGTATCTGGCAAAGAATTCTAACAAACAAAGACCAATAGAGAATGCAACATATAAACGATCACAGAGTACTTATCGAGTTGATTGTTATTGCCTGTAAAATTTGGGACAAGTGGGTAAAATATATATATATATACAGACGGCCAAAAAATTATTTAATATTAATAAAACAAGAAAGCCAAATGTTAAATTTTAATAGTGGAAGTATAATCTTCTATGCCTATATTGAATTCTTATTTTTGACTTAACTAGTCATAAATAAGAATTATCAAGGTAGTCACTGTATCGAACGCAGGCCCTTGAGTAGCTAATGAGTTTGAGTTGTAAACCCCATATGCTGGTGCTGTTGGAGTGCTACAAAGAAAAGGTAAGTTGACTATTTGAAAAGTGAAGTCATTGCTATTGCCATATTTCTTAGTAAGCCATGTTGTTCATCTGTGTGTGTTTCTTGTGTTTCCGATATTGCCATTGTCCATTGATTGTTCGTTCATTTGACTGACGGTTCGGTTCATGAACCTCTTCTGTCAATTTTAAGTTGAAAGCCAAATCGTGATGTGGAAATGTCTGTAGTATCCTTAATTGTGAGCTCTTTTGGATAGATGAAATGAAGAAAAATTACCAAAGCGAGGTTTGTTAAGGGACAAAATAAAATCTATAAAAGGGAAGCTGAAAATAAAGGATTAACGTGTTTGTTTATTGAGCATTTAAAACGCACACTATTGGCTATCTTCTAGAAGTGTTAAGTCTCTTAATTTACTTTATCACAACCCTAACAGATTTTATACTTTATCTTTAAATCTAGGAATACAATTGTCATGTAGTATTTGTCTTTTCCTTTTTTACGGGGGTACGGTGGAGGTTTATTTACATCACAAAATACCACATGGTGCGAAACAGCTTTCAAGGTAATTTATGCCTTCCACTACACCAAAATATCTCAAGTGAAATAGACATACTCTGTTTTTTCGTTGACAACATGAATGTCAGCCAGTTATAATATTCAAGTAAAAATCAAATTCGATCTCCTTTCAGCTGATCGCTTCGCAAACTTTGATGTTGATGTTATAAAACCAAACGGATGTACAACTCTATGCCATTATCAGGGGGATATTCAAACATACATGGATTTAACATGTACGCCTAATAGTACTGGTCGTTATGTCAGAGTGAGGCTTCGAAAAAGTGGATATTTAACCATTTGTGAGGCTCAAGTTCACGGGCAGAGATACGTTGAAACAACAGGTAATATGCAATAAGGACAATAGAGAAAATACACTACAAACTATAAAACCTAAGTGAATAATGTGAATTCATATTGATTGTGGTATTGAAAGATGTTCTACATGTAAAAAAACATCCAATAGGAAATTTGTAATATAGTGTGTTGAATTTATGGAAGCAACAAAAACAAATCTGAAAAATTACGGTGATTGGGAATGGATTATTTACTCATTACCCTGTTCAGGTATAACAGCTTTCGTAGGATAAGGAGCATGTTACCTATAATTTAATGAACGCCTTGAACGCTAAGGGTTTAAATTTGACTACACAACTAGGAACAATAGATTGTTTTTACTGTTGTTTTTTTTTTCGTCTTAGAGTTCAGAACTACTAGTTCTCAACCTTTGTTTCTGGCAAGTTCTGATGCATTACTTTAAAGGTTTACAGAATTCATCTGCAATTATTATATTGCCTTTATATCTTATCTTATACGTATAATACTTTGAATAATTGAGTAGTATGACTAATTTTTACATTATTTTTCTTTTTTTCTAGCGGCACACATGTTCGATGGCCATAAGTCACTTGTTTGTATATTTCATGGACATGGATATCTGGGTGCTACCCTTGTTGAAGCGACATTGCCAACTAGACTACGCTGCATACTAATGTGTTTAGCAACTTTCGATTGTTGTGCTGTTGACTTCAATAGTGACACAAATATTTGTAAACTGAAAAGGATAATTAACACTGACATATTTTACCAGGAAACCAATGCCTTTTACAGCGATACAAATAGAAATGTTTATTTCATTAATTGACCATTGAGAAAACACAATAACAACTAAAGCAATTTGACACTATGACAGACAAATATGAGAGGGAATCTGACAAAAGCTGCCGTGTAATTTATTCAATTTTATCTAAATATATATAAGTT